>CAUYQU010029529.1:185000-210558 GCA_963574635.1 Cheracebus regulus
AAATTTTTCTAGAGCTAAAAGAGAGCATGGGAATGATCTCATCTAGTCATTTCTAATCTGGGGTTCCTAAAGAGCTATTTTCAAGTATTTGTAAAGCCTAATATAAATTATCCATTGGTCTGTGATATAAATACACAATAAACCATTTAACAGAATAGTCAGATGAAAGGAGTGAAAATAATAATAGAAGATGTTTGAGCTGGTACTTTCCTGACATTGTTTGAAATATAAATAAGGAAAATAAGTCTTAATGGTTTATTTTCTCAGGTTGACTCAGGACACTGGAGTCGGGACTCATAAGCCTTTTGCAGATTTCCATTTAGCATTCTTTTCATTTTACCTTCTAACTACAAGTCTTTCTGAGACTGAACTAATTCTCTGTGGTCTTACTAGTGAGAGCCTTATGGCTCTATCTATGGGCCAAATAGTACCCAGGTAAAAGCTTTCAGAGAAGTGGACTCTTATTTTAGTTGCTGGCTTCACACTGTCATTTTTGAAAGTTTCTGTGATGGCCACTGCCATCTGCGTTTTGGATCTGACTTCTTTGGATCTCTGTGTTATACCTGTGCTTTCTGTGCAATTAGAACCTGCCTAGTTTTGGTTCCACTTATCCAAGTTAAAGATCATTATTACAATTATTATTGTAATGATAACATATTTACTGAACATCTACTATGTAACAGCCGTTTTATTAAATACATTAGACACATACTTCATTCAAAGCTAATAACAGCTCTGTGAGTTTCCAGTAAGCAACAATTATATAATTCAAGTATTTGACTATGCTCCCTTAACTTCTGAGTATCTGACCAAGAGTTATTATTCAGGCATTATGGTTCTAGAACGGATATATTCTTGGTCCAGAATGCAAAAAACTTGGATGTCAAAAAATCTTTTTTTTTTTTTTTTGCCCGAGTAGGAGCTGCAAGCTGGTTCTGCCTCCTATCTGCCATCTTAATCTCATTGTCCATTTGTGTTTATATAATCAAGATCAAGTTTCTTATAATTAAAAAATCAATAAAGATTATTTTTATCATTTTTTTACTCAGCCTTTCCTCCCCTTTTTACTAATTTGCTGTCCAATATATGAAAACCTTGTCTAAGCAAAGATTTACCCTTCCGCCATGGCTTACCTATTTATCATAGCTTTAGAAAGATGCTCATAGAAGCTGTCAGACTGAAAAGGATCCAATAGTTTAACACTGTTATCAACAGTTTACCAATTAATAGCTTACAATAGCTTCATGTACCTTTCGTAAAAGGCAAAACACTAACTCAAAAGCATAACTCAAAAATAAAATTTGTGGAGGATAAAATCACAATAAGTTATACTTCAGGTGGGGGAAAATAATTCACAGTTAACCCCCAGTCACATGGTATAGGCAGTTTTCTCATTCCTGCTTACAGCCGGATATATATGGGGTATTGTGGAGAGAGGTATATATAAGGTACTAAGAGAGTTTCATCCCATGGTACTATGGGTCTATATTCAGATTATCCAGGCTCTGGAACTTAGAGCATTTTTGTTATTGTTGTTGTTGTTGTTGTTAATTGATTCAATATGCCAGCATTGGTTGAGAAACTAATACTACACACAGAGCACCTTGATAAGTATATAGAGAGGAGGACGCAGTCATAACCTCTGTGCTGATGGAGGATACTTGTAGTTTCAGGTGGAAAATGTAGACTGACTGCATACTTATATATGTTAAGTAACTCACAGTTACACTTGCCAAATGAGGGACTTTGAAAGGATAGACCAAAGGAACCTATCCTAGCCTATGGTGTCAGGGAAGACAATAGGAAACCACTGAAGGGTTTAACACAGTGAGTGACAAGAACCAGATTTGCATTTGATTTTAGATGTGTCCTCTTAACCAACATGCTATTTATCATCTTCTCTTTGTAGCCAAACTGCCTTAAGATTTTTCATTACAAATTTTTTTCTTAATTTTCCGTTTACTTCATAAATATTTTGTACTATGAAATATATCATACACACAATATGTATATCAAATCTACATACAATTTGAAAGTAACTGCCTCCACCTTGGGCAACTACAGTATTTTTGTATTTTCTACTTCCTCCTTATCTCATATGAAACAATTCGGAATTTTATAATGAATCATTTCTTGCTTTTCTTTATTCTTTTACTACATACAACTGCTTTCATAAGCAATATGTTGCATATTTTTGCCCATTTGCAAACTTTACAGATGTGTGTGTCCACATGTGTTCATATTCACACATGTGCTCACACACACACACATATATGGCCATGGGCAATACAATTCTAAAATAATTTTGCACCCAGATTACTTTGTAAGTATCTTTGTCATGCCAATCCATAGATCTTCTTTTAGAAAAAATCTACAGAATACATCAAAGATGTCTAGATAAATATGATATACATGTATATTAATTAAAATATTATGTTAGGCATATATGACTTTTTAAATATACTGCTTTAATCAGTGCTTTAACCTAAGTTACCAACTATTGCATGGGGTGGAATATGCTCTATTACAAATGAATAGAATTATTAGCAGTGTGTCCATTTACCTTAAAACTAGCTCACAAATTTGTGGTTGTTATGTTACATTGTGTTATATCATGGTATTAACATGCTCATTTCGATCTTAGAGTTTTTCCTTCTCTATTACTTAGATAAATTATTACCAGATTGCTTTAAAAACAAATTCTAGCTAATCTCTAGAGCAGGGTAGAAGTTTGTCTGTCTAGAAACCTATAGACTAACTTAAGGGTGACCCTGAACTGTGTGAAGTTATTTACTTGCATAAATCTCTCTGTCTGTGGATATAGTTGTAAGTGTAGTTGTAAAAATGAATATTATTCTTGCAACTCTGCTCTTTGTGTTTTCTTCCAATTCTGCTCATTCTACTTCATTCCTGTATATACTTCATAATCATTTTTCCTTCCTGTTTCTTCCCTAAAGTATCTTGCTTATCAGGGATAATTATACATAAAAATTAGAATATCCAAATCAATTTCTCACAATCTGTGCCCTGATTCCATGTTTCTTCTGCAATGGTAATTGCCTCTTTGTGTTTCTGTCCATTTCGTCATATAGTGCTGTCATCTTGCTTTGGTGTTCACATAAAACTCTTGATAGATTACACGAATGTAAAGAATGCGGTACCAGATTATCCCTCAGATAACTTTTTTACTTGATTTTGAGACGAGTTCTCTCGCTCTGTCACCCAGGCTGAAGTGCAACGGCACGACCACAGCTCAGTGCAGTCTTGACCTCCTGGGTTTAAGCAGTCCCCCTGCTTCATGCTCCTAAGTCGGTGGGACCACAAGCACGTATCACCACACATGGTTATTTTATTTTAATATTTTTGATAGAGATGGAGTTTTCTAGGCTGGTTTTGAATGCCTGGGCTCAAGTGATCCTCCCACCTTGGCCTCTCAAAGTGCTGGGAGTATAGGTGTAAGCCACTGCACCCAGCGTATATTATTTTTTACCTCATATTTATTCTCTCATTTGATATTCACAAGGAAATTGATAACAGTCACTATTCCTGTTTTTACATAGAGAAAACCAAAGCCTAGAGAAATGTCAAATATTTTTATGATAAAAAATTCAGTTACTGATATATCTGAAAGTATTTCCACATCTGTTCCTATTAATCTAGGCCTAACTGCAGACCTCTACTTAGCTTAGTGACTAGGTAAAACCAAGTACATCTCTAGTACTAGAAAAGACAATATGTTTGTAATAAGATAATCTAGATTTAAATCTTAGCATCGCTACTACTAGATTTATTACTTTATTCAAATAACTTCTCTCTGGATCTTATCTTCTACATTTATAAAAGGTAAAAATAGAAAAGAAGAAGAGAGAGGGGTCATGTTTGAGTTTCTCTTGTCCCTTCCTGCTCTAAAGTCTTTAATGATTTGTTATTTATTGGCAATAATCATGTACACTGTATGAATCACTTGATCCTGCTGTCTGGCATTGCAGGTAAGAGCACTTGTAGTTCCTTGAGAGGAAGAAGAAAAATCTCCTATAGTATGCTTCTAGGACTCATTCTAGCCTTAGGCTCATAGGACCCTACATATAACAGCACTCAGGTTTGTAAGGAGCAAAGGGAACCAAATGACTTGGAACAAGATTTTGACACGCCTGTCTTTGCCAATCCCTGCTAAACTGCTGATGCCATTTCTCCTTGTGAATCACCCTACACTCACTCAGTTATGCCACTGCCAACTGCTCTTCTTGGCAGGGTCCTCTGAGGGCTTCGCAGGTCACTGCCTATGATACGGTGCCAAATGGATTGTGAGATGGATGACTGATGATCAGATAAGCATCCTGCCTTGTGGCAACACAAAACATAACTGTTATTATTATGTATGCAGCCTTTCAAAACACCATGTTAAATAGCCCATGTGAAAGGAAATTAACCAAATTACTATTAGGAGTTACTTTTAAAACAGATGAATTGAGGGGCCAACAATGCTCACTTCTAATCAATCACTAAGGTTTTTCTCATTTCCATCTTTTTCATGCCTTGCTTAATTCAGTTACTCACCATTTAGTCATTAACTTGCTGCAATAGCCTCCTAACTGGACTTTTTGCTCTTAGTCTTGTCCATTTCAATCCATTTTCCACAGTACTGCATTTTTCTGGAAGCTTCCCTATATCCTTTACAATACAATCCAATTCGCTTGGCATTACATAAAACACCTTTCCTGAAGTAGACCCTTCCAGGCTCTCTAGCTCCATTCTTCGTCACATACCACTGCTTACCTTACATGTAACTGTCAGCCTATTGGTAAGTCTTTTGACATAGGCATCCCTATTAATGAATTAATGATGAATACTTAAATGCAAAATTTTAATGAAATAAATCATTTACCTTGAATAATGACAACGTAGTGATTCCTATGAGGGTTATTTTTGGTAAAGCCTGAATGTTTGCAGTTGGTCCCAAGCATGGAGCATAACTCAGAAAGAAATAGTGCATAATGAGTACTGCATTGGGCCGAATGGTAGCTCTGCAAAAGATATGTGCATGCGCTAATCTTCAGGACCCCTGAATATTATCTTATTGCAAGAGTAAATATTTCTGTATGTCTTAGTTTGAGCTGCTGTAGCAGAATACCATAGATTGGGTGGCTTAAACAACAGAAACTCATTTCACCCAAGTCTGGGGACTAGAAAGTCCCAGATCAAATTGCATGTAGAACCACATCTGATGAGGGCACTCTTCCTGGTTTGCACAAGGCTGTCCTCTCCTGTGTCTTCACATGGCAGAGGACAGAGCAAGGAGAAGCAAGCTTTTGTGCCTCTTTTTATAAGGACACTGATATAGTCTAAATGTTTGTGAAGCCCTCATGAATGGGATTTGTACCCTTATTAAAAAAAAAAAAAAAGCCTGTAGAGTTGCTTAGCCTCTTCCACCATGTGAAGATGCAGTTAAAAGATAACATCTACAAAGAAACAGGCCCCTACCAGATGCTGAATCTTCTAGAGCCCTGCTTTGGAATTCTCATCCTCCAGACATGTGAGATATAAATTTCTGTTGTCTAAGAGCTACCTAATCTATGTATTTTATTACAGAAGCCTGAACAGACTAAGCCAGGCACTAATTTCATTCATGAGGCCTCTATCCTAATGACCTAATTAACTTCTAAATACTCCATCTTCTAGTACCTTCACAATGAGTATCAGGATTTCAACAAATGACTTCTGAGGGCAGGGGGGCACAAATATTCAGTCAGTAACATTGTGTATAATAAAAGATGTGATTAAGATGAAGATCTTGAGAATAAGATCTTATCTTGGATGATCCAAGTTGGCCCTAACACCCATAACATGTACACTTGTAGAACAGAGGCAGAAGGAGTTTCGAGATGAAGAAAATAAAGCAATTTGCCTACTGAGGCAGAGACTGGAGTAATGTGACAAGCAAAAGAATTCCTGGAGCCAGGAGAAACTGGAACAGGAACCTTTGGAGGGAGAGCATGTTTCTGCTGACACCTTGATTTCCAATTTATAGGCTCCAGAACTGTGTGAGAATAAATTTCTGTGTTTTAAGCCACTGAGTTTGTTGTAACTTGTTATAGTAGCCACAGGAAACTAATACAGGCACTTTAGTGAGCAGCATAGGTGACTAGGAGTGCACAGAGTCAAGCAGGTAGGATTAATTGAAGACTAGCAAAGCATATAAATAAATGATTTGCCCAATGTCAAATCATCATCCTTACACTAAAGGTAACTAAGAGATCATTTAGTCACACATTTTATTTAGTAGATAGGAAAGCTGAAGACCACTGAGTTTCCATGGATTTTTACAGCTGTACCTGTGGAGAGTAACAGAACCATGGTGAGAGTTTATGTCTCCTGAGAAGCCCCAAGACTCTCTTCATCACTCTTCAACGCCTGTCTGTTGAAAATGGCAGGTTTATTCACTGTAACTCTATTTGTAATCATAAGATGTAGACACATCACTAGATTTTCACAATAGAAAATTGGTTTGGATAAATTATATTACATCCAAATGATGGGATACTGGCTAAGCCATTAATATATTTCAGTTATTCAAATGGATATTATAAAAATTTAAGAATGTCTACAGAAAAAAATTTATGATATATATCAGAGAAAACAAGGAATTCACAAGAGAGAATAGTGTGTACAATTTTCTTTTTATGAAGAAATCATTAAAAAGTATACCAAATGTAGACTTGAAAAATCATACACCAAAGTGTTAATTGTAATTGTTTGTGATAATAAGGATTATAGATGACTTTTAGTTTTTTTACATTTTTGTGTCATAATTTTTTGTAATAAATACATATTGATTTTACAATTAAAATAAATTTATTTTTGCTCAAATTTCAAAGAACAGTCATTGTGTGCCTAAACTTCAGGTGCTGTTCAGGAGACCAGACATAGATATCTAGTCTATATTTTAACTGAGAATTAGGTTAGGGGCTTGGGATTCAAGGCTATCGCAAGGCAGGAGGTGCAGTAAGAGTGACCAACAAAGAAGCAATAAATATGGATAGAGATGGTGAAAAGGGGATGCAGATACAGATACACTGGCTAGAAGATGGAGAGTTTACAGACGGACTTTGGATTTCTGCCCTGTTAGCTAGCTTAATTTTATGATTTGCATTGCCATTATTAATTCTAACATGCAGATTATCTTGAAGACTCAAAGTTTCTTCAATATGAGATCTCAGACAAGGCAGTCTGTGGAACCTCCAGGGAGCATAGCCTAAATGTCATAGAGATAAACTTTCCATTAAGATTGGAGTCTTCTGAAGCCTGACTTACTAGAGAGTGAAGAGTTAGGAGAGGTTTAACCTGAGAACAGGAGAAGATTTGGACAGAAAGCAAAGGTGTGTACAAGTTTATGTCTGTATTTGTGTGAACCTCAGTCCCTGTACAATCCCACTGGTCTTAGAAATTTAGGGAGGTTAATTTTTCAGTGACAATGGGCTTTTGAACAAAGGGGCAAAAGCAATAAAAAAACAAACAAACAAAAAACACTCCCCAATCTGAGACCAGAATAATAAGAAAAGTAAATCTTAAAAAGTAAATTAGTGATGTTTTACATCTTGACCCATAGCAAGTTCTAGCTGTACTCACAGCGGAAATATATCATTATTCATAGCACCTTTTGGGTAGTATAAATTACTATAACCTTCCTGGAAAATAATTTGACACTTTTAATAATTTGTCCTAAAATCTTGAGGAAATAATTTGAAAGGTAGACAAAAACTGTGTATAAATATGTCATTCCTGTGGTATTTCTAATATTGAAAACCCAGAAACAAATTAAATGTCTAAAATCAGATGAATTATTAAGTAATATATAGTACTTACATATGATAGACCCTTCTGTAGTCATTAAGAATCATATTTATAAAGAGTTTAGTGGAAAATGAATGACATTGATTTGTACATACATTACGTTAACTATGCCTAATTTAAAGATATACCTGAACATTTTACACACACACACACACACACACACACACACACACACACACACACACACAACTCTTTGGAGGACATTTTTCACTCTGCAAATTTTAAAAAATGAATTTATGCATGCTACTTTTCAATAACATATCTACTATGAGTTAGATATATCAGTACTGCCATATACATCTTTCTCTTTGCAAAATAATTAACATCTTATTTTCTCTATTAAAACAAGTTTAAATTATTGCCTTTTAGATATAAGCCATTTTAACTGAGGTGAGATAATAACTCATTGCAGTTTTGATTTGTATTTCTTTGGTGATGAATGATGTTGACCACTTTTTCATATGCCTGTTTGCCATTTGTATGTCTTTTTTTGAGAAATGACTATTTAAATATTTAAAAGAAATCAGTATATCTAAGAGATATCTGCACTCTTATGTTTGATAAAAATATCAAAAAAATTAAAAAGTTCAGATTATGTAGAACATATAGATACAGACAGATTGGAAAATTGGGGAACAGAAAACATTAAAACAACATTTTTTTATATATTAATAAAATGGTGTATACACACAGACCTCACTGGTTTCCTCTGTGTATTAGCAGCACATTGCATATTTAGTACAGTGAGAAATGATCATTTATAGGTAATTCTCTGAATGGTAGAGGAATTTTTTGTTGTTCTGGATCCATAAAGAGATAAGAAAGTTCAAAAAAGCTTATCCTCCATGATCAAGTTGGCTTCATCCCTGGGAAACAAGGCTGGTTCAACATACACAAATCAATAAGTGTAATTTATAACATAAACAGAACCAATGACAAAAACAACATGATTATCTCAATAGATGCAGAAAAGGCATTTGATAAAATACAACACTCATTCATGCTACAGACTCTCCATAAACCAGGAACTGATGGGACATATCTCAATAAGAGCTATTTATGGCAAACCCATAGCCAGTATCATACTGAACAGGCAAAAGCTGGAAGTATTTTCTTTGAAAACTGGCACAAGACAAAGATGCCCTCTCTCACCACTCCTATTCCACATAGTATTAGAAGTTCTGGCCAGGCAATCAGGCAAGAGAAAGAAATAAAGAGTATTCAGATAGGAAGAGAGAAAATCAAATTGTCTTTGTTTGCAGATGACATGATTATATATTTAGAAAACCCCATTGTCTCAGCCCAAAAACTCCTTAAACTGATAAGCAACTTCAGCAGAGTCTCAGGATACAAAATCAATTTGCAAAAATTACAAGTATTCCTATACACCAACAATAGACAGCAGAGGGCCAAATCATGAATGAACTACCATTCACAATTGCTACAAAGAGAATAAAATACCTAGGAATAGAACTTAGAAGGGACTTGAAGGATCTCTTCAAGGAGAACTATAAACCACTGCTCAAGGAAATAAGAGTGGACACAAACAAATGGAAACAAATTCCATGTTCATGGATAGGAAGAATCAATATGAAAATGGCCATACTGCTCAAAGTAATTTGTAGATTCAGTGCTATTCCCATCAAGCTACCATTGACTTTCTTCACAGATTTAGAAAAAAACTACTTTAAGTTTCATATGAAACAAAAAAGAATGCATATAGCCAAGACAATCCTAAGCAAAATGAACAAAGCTGGAGGCATCATGCTACCTAACTTCAAATGATACAAGGCTACAGTAACCAAAACAGCATTGTACTGGCACCAAAACAGATATACAGACCAATAGAACAGAACAAAGGCTTCAGAAATAACACCACACATCCACAACCATCTGATCTTTGACAAACCTGACAAAAACAAGCAATGGGGACAGGATTCCTTATTTAATAAATGGTGCTGTAAAAACTGACTAGCCATATGTAGAAAAGAGAAATGGGACCCCTTCCTTATACTTTATATAAAAATTAAGATAGATTAAAGACTTAAATTTAAAACACAAAACTATAAAACCCTAGAAGTAAACCTAGGCAGTACCATTCAGGACATAGGCATGGGCAAAAAGACTTCATCACTAAAACACCAAACACATTTGCAACTGTTGCACCGGAGAGAGCAGAAAATTAACACTAAGACAAAAGTATGCCAAATTGCAGGGTTTTTATTGCCGGCGGCCACGGAGGACTCATGTTTTTCCAACCTATGGCCCTGAGCTCAGGGGGGCCAAGGCATTTAAGTTGCAAAACCACATCGTTGTTCGAGGGGGCCTGGGGGTGTGCAAGGCAAGCTGTTTGTACAGAAGCTAAAGTTAGCGGTTTGTTGCAAGAGGAGGGGGGTAGCAGTGGAAATTTTTACCATTAACACTTCTGAGAATTGCAGTACAATAACAGTTACGAGAGCTACACCTCTGCCCAGGGTCCAAGTGGCTTCTCTATAAGATGGCAGTGCTTAGGCTTCTGTTTTAGCCCCTATCTCACAACAAAAGCCAAAGTTGACAAATGGGATCTAATTGAACTGAAGAGCTTCTACACAGCAAAAGAAACTATCATCAGAGTGAACAGACAATGTACAGAATGGGATAACACTTTTTGCAATGTATCCCTCTGGCAAAGCGCTAATATCCAGAATTTATGAGGAACTTAAATTTACAAGGAAAATCAAACAACCTCATCAAAAAGTGGGCAAAAGATATGAACTGACACTTCTGAAAAGAAGACATTTACGTGGCCAACAAACATGTAAAAAAGTTCATGATCCCTGGTCATTAGAGAATTGCAAATCAAAACCACAGTGAGATACCACCTCATGACAGTTAGAATGGCAGTTATTAAAAAGTCAGGAACAACAGATGCTGGCTAGGCCATGGAGAAATAGAAATGCTTTTACACTGTTGGTGGGAGTGTAAATTAGTTCAACCATTGTGGAAGATAGTGTGGCGATTCCTCAAGGATCTAGAACCAGAAATACCATTTGACCCAGCAATCCGATTACTGAGTATATGCCCAAAGGATTATAAATCATTCTTCTATAAAGCCACATACACACATAAGTTTACTGCAGCATTATTTACAATAGCAAAGACTTGGAACCAACCCAAATACCCATAAATGATAGACTGAATAAAGAAAATGTGGCAAATATATACACCATGGAATACTATGCAGCCATAAAAATATAAGTTCCTGTTGTTTGCAGGGACATAGATGAAGGTGGAAGCCATCATTCTCAGCAAACTAACACAGGAACAGAAAACCAAATACCGCATGTTCTCACTCATCACTCATAAGTGGGAGTTGAACCATAACACAAAGACACAGAGAGGGGAGCATAACATACCTTGGCCTGTTGCGGGGTGGGAGGCAAAGGGTGAAAGAGCCTTAGGACAAATACTTAATGCATGAGGGGCTTACAACCTAAATGACCAGTTGATAGGTGCAACAAACCACCATGGCACATGTATACCTATTTAACCAACCTGCACGTTCTGCAAATGTATCCCAGAACTTAAAGTAACATTTTTTTAAAAATCAAATTTTCTCACATAAATATGTACAATTACAATGTGTCAGTAAAAAAAAACAGAAAAAAAGAAAAGAAAATTTAAAAACAACTTAGCTGATATTTCCAAGAGGCTCGCCTTAACACTCATGCACAAAGTCAAATGGGAAAGTTTTGCATTTGAAATGCAATTTCCTGAATTTCAAATGATGATTTGTGTCTTTACCTTCTCATGGGGTCTGCCAGGCATATACCTGGCATATAGAGGGTGTTGCAACTTGTGTCTGTGGCCTACTTCAGAGACATACTCCCCACTTTCCTCCCCACACCTCCTTGCTAAGATAAGTTTGATTTTGTCAACTAATCACTCTCTTCTACAGGGCTCTATGCTTTTTACAAAAGTCTGAACCAGAAGACAAATCTCTATTTGTCTAAATTAATCATTGTAATAATGTTCCCCAAACTAATGTCATGTAACTTGATTCTGATCAATGAGATGTAAGGGCGAGTCTGCAGATGTGGCTTCTGGGTAGGCTGCTTAGCTCTTAAAGTAACAATGAAGGATAGTCCTTTTGCTTTCTTATGGACATGGATATGGGGAGATGTGATGCCACAGCCATCTTGTAACTGAGAGGAAGCTAGTCAAACACTAAGAAAGGCAGCATAAAAGTTCAAAAGTATGAGTCCTTCCAGACACATTCAAGATACTGAATTAACTAACTGAGACCCACCCTGGAGCAATCCTACCTTGTTTCACTCTTTGATATAAACAGTAACAAGGCCCTCGTGTGGTTTCAATCCTTTGGAGTTGGGTTTTCTGTTACTCAAAGCTGAAAATATTTCAACTGATAGGGAAGGTAAAGAAAATGTTTGTTGAACTGAATTCAGTTGGAAATATCTTGTGAGGTTTCGTAAGTAGACGCAAAGCCTAAAAGACAAGGTAAGAGAGTTAGTCGGGGGCCTGGTCATGTAGAAATTTAGGATCTGCATCAAAGCTTTGCAGTGATGAGAAGTCTTAAGTGATTTTGAACAAGGAACTAATAATATTTGATTCTGGCATTTTAAATTCATTTCTTATGCCTTCAAAATTATTTTAGCTACCCTATTACAGTTAATTCTTTATATATTATAAAGCTGTTTTGCTTTCATTCTTTGTCTTTTCTCTTAGCCATTTGTCTTCCTATTGATCTTCTACAAGTCTTATGATTTTAACATTAATGCTATTAATCCAGCTTTGGACGTTTGACCTTCTTTCTCTTCTGTGTTTTCTTGTATTTGCCCCTTGGCTTTGTGTATGCTTTTCAGGGCTTTTAGTTTCTCCAAATATAAAACTCTTTTAAATGTGTGAGGTCAGGGCCAGGGCTATATTTATCAAAGTGGATGTAAATAAAATTGAAGAATCTCTTTGAAAGGAAATCATTGGTCTTGAATTAACATTTCAGTGTAAATTAAATTTCCGTACTTAAGATGGACATTTAAAAAGGCTGACTTACAAGTAAATACATTGTTTTCTATTTTCTCTTTTTAATAATGTGGGACCTTTAGATTTTTCTTTGAAGATATAAGTTTGTTATTTTGCAGTTGAGTAAAATTTGGAATTTGGTTAAAATACAATTTATTTGAAATTGAGATACTCTTTCCAATCCATTTCCCTTCCATTATGTTGTGTTTTATCTCATATTCTCTGAAATATGTCTGCTTAAACATTTAAGCAGTGCTTACCAAAGACTTTCTAGACTTCATTTCTTTGATCAATTGAAATATAATTGTCTACATCACACGAACATTTGGTTTCAAACTTGTTAGCTGTTCTACATTTGGGAAATTGTAAAGTTGTGTTATTGAATATTAGTTGAACTATAATGCATTCAATAAGCATACTGAAGTGATAATATCAGTGGGAAAAATTCAGACTTTGATTTACTTAAAGTTTAGTGACTTAATTAAGAAATGAGACACAGGAGATAATGACCTTTCAGTGGACTAGGATTTACCTTATTCTCTTCAAATACTTTATTCTCCTTTTTCTGACCATGAGGTTTTAGCAGTGTTTCCTTCCTATAGGCTGAAGTCTTAGTGCCAGAATGATCCTTGTTAACTTTCTTTCTAGAATGGAAATTAAAAAAAAGAGTTTCTTTCTCTCCCTTTTTTAAGGGTCATAAATTATCTTCATTTTGTTTTATCTGAGAAACCCTTGCTGATCAGCTTCTAGAAGGTAGAAGGCAAATGTTTTCTAAATGAATTTATGTATTCTCTGCTAAAGTACATATCAGTACAGTTATAGTAAGATTGTCACATCTTTTTTTTTTTTTTTAAATTTTTTGAAACAGAGTGTTGCTCTGTCATCCAGGCTGGAGTACAGTGACACAATCCTGGCTCACTGCAACCTCTACCTCCCGGGTTCAAGCGATTCTTCTGCCTCAGCCTCCCAAGTAGCTGGGATTACAGGCACATACCACCAAGCCTGATTATTTTTTGTATTTTTGATAGAGACAGGGTTTCACTATGTTGTCCAGGCTGGTCTTGAACTCTTGATCTTAAGTAATCCATCTGCCTTGGCCTCCTAAAGTGCTGAGATTGTATGCATGAGCCACCACACCTGGCCTGATTGCCCCATCTTTTCTAGGGAAAGCCCAGAGAACAGTTGTGTTACTTCAACAACACAATATGTTTATTCATTTAATTACTTACTCATTGATTATTCACTATATAAGACCCTGTGATGTATTTTAATGTGCATAATCTCATTTATTCTTTATACCAATTTGTGAAATAGGCTTCACTGTTATTCCCATTTTACAGATTAAGAAATGAGAAGCCCAGAGCTCAGAGAAATATTGTAACTTGTTTAACATTTACTGCTTATTTGGTTGTTTAAAGCCATTCATTCTGAAACCAGTGAGCATAAAGTGATAGGCAGTTTTGAAATAACAAAATGAAGGGCATGTTCAATAGTATTAAAATGATGTAGAAAACACACAAAATGGAAGAAAGAGAAGTCCCCAGGAATGCTAATTTTGTTATTTTGCCACGCTGTAGCTCGTGAAGCAGCCTTTTCCGAAAGCCATGCCCTGTGCAGTCTTATGCTCAGAGAAAAAGGTACAACTGAAAAATCTACACAGACAGTTTTTCCTCTTCACTTCCATACTATCACTCTTGACCACACTTGCCCAACTTTGTACCAAGATTATAGCTATAGCTGGTACCTGTCAAATTATCATCTATCACTGTTTTCTCATCTCAATCCATCTTGCATTTTGTTGCCAAATAAATTAACTCTAATCAAACATCTGAAATACTGCCTACTCTCTTGACTTCCAAGTATTACCTGTCCCAGATTCTGTTTACTGTTTTGTTATCTTGCTGAGATATCTTGTTACTTTATCTTAGACTCAAGTTTTCAATTTGCCTAGAGTGTCCAGAAATTGTGGTGTTACTTGGATACCCGTCCTTGTTTATGATTGTTTTGTTGTTTCAGAATCTGCTTCTGTGTCAGATTTCCCACGATGATCTTCCCCAACACCCCTAGTAAGAGTGTGTCAGTATCAACTCATTACCATTTACTCTCTACTCAATATTTTTAAGTAACTAGGAAATACCACAGTTTGACACAGTTTTTGTTAAGATATTTCTTAATAGTGGTGTGTTAAAAAGAATTGTACGATCTTGACAGTTTTACTTTTAATTGCTGTTTATATTTTGGCAATCCTCACTTTTTTTTCTTTTCTTTTTTCTTTTTTAGAGACATAATCTCACTCTGTCATCCAGGCTGTAGTGCAGTGGAAATATTTTAGCTCACTTCAACCTTGGTTTACTGGCCTCAAGTGATCCTCTGGCCTCAGCATTCTTAGTAGTTGGTACTTACAGGAGCATGCCACCGAATCTGGCAAACTTTTCATTTTTTTTTTGTAGAGATGGGGGTCTCCTCATGTTACCCAGGCTGATCTTGAACTTCTGGTCTCAAGTGATTCTCCTGCCTTGGCTTCCCAATGTGCTGGGATTACAAGTGCTAGCCTGGAGATTATCTTTTCCAAAGCTTTTAAATTATAAATTCAATTTCTTTAATTTGAATAGGACTGTTTAATTTGTCTATTTCATCTTGGTTGAATTTTAGTAGTTTGTGAATTTTAAGAAATTGGTCCATTCCCTCTAAGTTGCCAAATTTATGAGTGTAAAGTTGTTTGTAATATTTCTTTATCCTTTTAATGTCTTCAGGATTTGTTGTGATATACACTATTAAGCCTGATACTGCTGATTTACATCTTCTCACTTTATCCTCCTATATCTTACTAGATGTTTATCAATATTATTGATTTACTGCTCAATCACCAACCAGCCCTTTGCTTCATTAAGTTTCTCTGTTATATTCCTATTTTTGGTTTTAAATTTATGTGTGTATCCTTGTTATTCCTTTCCTTCTGCCTCTGGTGTGTGTATTTTGCTTTTATTTTTATATGTTCTTGAGGTAGGGGCATAGTTATTGATTTGAGAAATTTTCTCTTTCCTAATGCATGGATTCAGTTCTATAAATTTCCCTCTCACAACTGTTTTATGTTTCCACACAAAATTTGATATGTTTTGTTTACATTTTTTATTCAGTTCAGTGCATTATTTGATTTTTTTGAGGCTCTCTTGGCCTGTGACTTATGCAGAATGTGTTGTTTATATAACACATATTATCTTGTGTTTGTTGATATACCTATTATCTTTCTTTTATTGATTTCTAGTTTCATTATATTGGGCTCAGAAAACTCACACTTTATGTGATTTTAGTTCTTTTATATTGATTAATATTTGTTTTACAAGCCAGAATATAATTTATGTTTTGTTGTTGCTGCTGCTTTTGTCGTTTGGAGACAAAGTCCCCTTTGTTACCCAGGCTGGAGTGCAGTGACGCGATCACTGCAGCCTTCACCTCCTGGGCTCAAGTGATCCTAATCTATCCTGAATACTCTCTGAGGACTTGAAAATAATGTGTATTCTACTGTTGTCATATTGAATGTTCTATAAATGCTATTTAGATCTTGTTGGTGGGTAGTATTGTGGAGCCCTTCTATGTTCTAACTGATTTTCTATCTAGTAGTTCTATCAGTTGCTGAGAGTAAGATATTAAAGTCACAAACTCTAAGGGTAGATTTGTCTATCTCTTCTTTCAAACAGATTTTGTGTCACATATTTTATATTTTGAATCTATGTTGCTGAATACATCATACATATTCAGGATTGCTATATGTTCTTAGTCCCTTTTTCTTTCTTTTCTTTTTTCTTTTTCTTCCAGTTTTGGCGTCTACTTAATATAGCCAGTCCTGCCTTTGTGATTAAGGTTTGTTACATACTTTTCCATTCTTTCACTGTTAATTTAGCTATGTTTTAATATTTTAAGTGAGTTTCTCATAAACAGCACAGTTTTGTTTTTTTAAAAAAATCCATTCTGCCAATCTCTGACCTTTGACTGGTATATTTTGACTATTTACATTTAAATAATTGAATTTATCACCACTACCATCATGAAGTACCACAGAATAGGTGACTTAACCAACATAATATATGTTCTCACAATTTGGGAGGTTAGAAGTTCAAGATCAAAGTATCACTAGGTTTGATTTCTTCTGAGGCACCTCTCTTTGACTTGTAGATAGCTGCCTTCTCACTACGTTCTCTGTTTATGTCTCACTTTTTGTTTGTTTGTTTGTTTATATGTGATTTGGACTGCAGACTTCTCCAGTATTCAGTCTGATGGTAGAGGAGAGACCATAAAAAGACCCATGAGATTTACCATGTTGTCATGAATCAGTTCCTGCAGTTCCTAGCCAGCTTCCTCCTTCCAGCTTTTAGTCTCTTTATAAAGAATGTTAAGGGTATTTTGTATTTAGAGGGGAGCATCAGGAAATAGTAAGTGTATGCTATACTGTTCTGAAAACTGAAATCTCCCCAGATCTTTTAATCAAAACATGTCTGCTGATAACTTTGGCTTTCTATCTAAAATTTCTGCAGTCAGTCACACATATCATCATTGGCCTTTATATAATAGCTGATAAGAAGTAACAACAACCTTTTCTCTGCTTCTGTGCCATTGTATTGTTCAAAAAAAAGAAAAGAAAATCTGTGACTTAACCCTTTTTCCTGGACAAAAACAGAATGTAAAGGAAATGGGAATAGGAAGAGCCTAAGATTCTAAGTAGGAGCCTTAAATCTGCTGAGGAAGGGAATACTTAACTGCACATTTCATAAAATGAGAGGATGACAACCTGCTCTTTGTGGGCATGACTGTGCACTTTATCTTGTATTTTGGTGGTTTTTGTTTTCTGTTTTCTGTCAGAATTTTAAAGGGCTACAGTTCTCTTGAAAAATATCAACATATTTAGGCCATACTAAGTTAGAGAACTAGAAGAGAAAATATAAAGACAAAAGATGTAATGAAGGAATGAAATATTTATTCTCTTTCTTCTACAGAGATAAAAAAAAACTAAGATCAGGCAAACCTTTGAGTAAAAATAGTAAAATGCCACAATCTTATGTTTATCACAGATGTGATTGGTTAACTCATTGATTTCTCTTACACACGACTTCTTATTGGTTGCTTGACTTCTGTTTCTGAAACACTTGTCACTAGTCATTGAGCAAACTTACCCTCTTTCTTTTAATGAGGTTTGATACCTTTATTTCTTCTTTTCCTTCCCTCATCTCTACAAGCTTGACTGTCTTCTCAATTTCAGTAGAACATGACATTACACAGCACAGCGTAACACAACAAAATAATTTCACCTCACTCAGTTCCTACAATTGTGTTGGTTCTCACAAACATGATCTTAATATCTTGGGGTGGATCATGGAAATCAAATGTCATACTAGGCAAAAGATTGATCTTTGGAAAACCAGCATGTTAGGAAACTGTAAGAATGACTAATCAAATTGTGGACAATAGCCATATGTTCCCAGACAGAATTTAAATAAGTCTGAAGAGCTCTTGGCCTGAATAAAATACCGGGTCTGTTTGGAGAAGGGCTCTGTAAAATTCTTTGTAGGTAGAAAGAAAGAATGTATTGTCATTGCTGTGAAAAATGATAGCATCACATTTCTCTAAAGAGCGGCCAATTCTTTAAAATTGTTATTCAACCCTGAGTAAAGTGTAGGAATTAGATTTCATAATTGCTAATAAAATAAAATCGAATCATTCCATACTCTTTACTCGTTCCAATCAATTCTCCAGAGCCAGAATTAGCAGTTAAAAAGGTAAATAATTGTTGTTTTATCCCCACTGTTTAAATTCTTTTAGTGGCCTCTGGTTTCTCTCAGGATGAAGACCAGACTCATAACCCTCACTCAAATAGACACACGTGGTCTTATCCCCAACTTTTCCCTCCTGTCTCATCATGTCACAGACTTTTTTTTTCGTCTTTCGTTTCCTGTAATATTGCTCTCCATTACTCGCCATTCACCCAGTTGCCACAGGTATGATGTCCATGCTGCTCTTACTTTCAGAAACCCCTGAATTTCTTCCCTTTCCTCTTGGCCTACATAATTTGTGTTCATTCTTCATATAGCAATTCAATCCTCCTATCTTCAGGGAAGCCCTGACCACCTCAACTAGGTCAAGTTCTCCTATTATGGACAATATTTACATACTCAAACTCTCTTTTATTACATTGACTGCAGTCGCAAATTTGGGATTACCAATACAACTATTTCACTGTCATCTTTCTCTGATTAAAACATAAGCTCAAAGAGAGCAAGGACCATGGCTGTTTTAGTACAATTTTATCCCCAAGCTTAACGCAGTCCTTGACACAGAATAGGTTCTCAGAAAATGTTTTCTTAATAGATGGATGAATGGTTTGGTTCACTGTGTTGATTACTGAGGGGTTAACAAACAATGCTGAGTAGAGTGTGCTGCACACGAGAGTTCAAAATATTAAGTAACTGAATGAATACATGAATAAATGAATATTGAATGATCTGTGAGCCAGTTATCTGCTTCCGAATTTGTGGTTCATCTATCATTTTAGTTTGACATTTAAGATCATATATTTACTACCATGGAGATCCTCTTTCTTTCCACTGATAACTGAAATGATATAAATAATTTCTATTATTAATCTATAAAATATATTGAATTCAGAAGATATGCTATATAGTATATTATACAATATGTTCCAGAAGCCAAGCTAACACATTCAGGGAATGTCTATCTTTCTATATCCTAATCCCATTCCCACTTTATATGGAAACTGCTTACTGCTCAGAGAGGTGAAGGACTTGACTGACTCACAGTGACAAAGTCTATGATTCTGGCATGATGCAAACAGAAAGCTCTTGAGTATATAATTCACAGGGTTTTTTTTTTTTTTTTTTTGACCCTTCTAAATATCTGCAGGGTACTGGCATATTAACAGTGCTTTTATTTCTCACTTTACCTCTTCTACATTTAAACATGTAGTCTAATTGCTATAAATCCAGCATTTCTCACCAGTAATAAATTAAAACCTTTGGCAAACTTCTCTTAATTGATGCTCTCACCCCTTGTCTAATGTACTACCCTAAAGGGAGTGACTTACAATAGTATTGCTTTCAGTGTCTTGTCTTATCTAGAAAGGAAAGTAAACGACCCTCATATTTTTAAAGGACTTTAGATTTTAAGGAGACACTACAGATCTGTTCTATAAACCATATTTTAAAATGTATTTATCTTATGGCTTTAATTACACCTCTAGAGAAGACAGAACAATGCTCACATTGCAACACAGACAGTTCACAGCAGAAATCATTGTTATAATCTTAATGGCATAATAGGTGTGCAGGGAAATTATGTTCTTTCCTTTGAGATTATATTTACTAAAAAATCTACTTTTGAGATATTTACTAAAATTTTACTAAAATGGAAAAATACAATAATCAAAAGTCATTCTAGCAAAAGTTGATGTCTGAAGTTTCACTCAAGCCTAAAGTTGTCACATCTTCTTCCCATTTGCCTCTTCCTTGAGTTTTTCATCACTGGCATTTTTACACTGGATTTTGGCATATGAAGTTCCTAAACGGCAGTGAAGGATCCTTCAAGAGTGAGGGTGACAGAGCTTAACTGACCTCACATGCCTCGGGTCTTTCCCTTCCTCAGGTCCTCACTTTATCTATAGGGGAAGACTGAGTTGTAATAATTCATGTGGTTTCCTGAAGCACTGTTTATTTGTTATGTAATTTAACTTTTTCTTTAAGATACTAGGTTAATTGCTATGGGATATTTAAAAAGTGGATAGGATACAAAACACACTGACATTATCATTAAAACTATGCAACAGTTTTTTACAGGGCTGAAATGGTGATTTATTAATATACTATTTTGTCCATAAAAATTAATAACTTGGATCGGTATTTTTGAAGGAAGACAGATACACCAGGTTTCATATATTGTGGGGAATTACAGGTTGAACTAGACTGAAGCAAATGGTTGAAAAAAGTAGAATATGATAAATCCAGGTGAGTTTTCCATTACATTCTTACTTCACATCCTGCTTTGTCATTCCTCATCCATTTATTCCACTTAGTAATCCTTTTATCCTGTGGCCTCTGGTTACTTTGTTCATCCTGTAAGTCCAAGGTCTGAGGTACAGAAGCTGATTTACACCTATTACCACCAAAATGACTCATGGTCTTTGTTTCCTTTCTCATCTTCAAGTTTCACGTGTTCTTTGATCCTTCCACCATAGGCCCCTTTGCTCAGCTTTTAGAGATAGCCACTAGATCACATGACAAATATATTTATGTTGTTGATATTTTAATGAGATGGCTAAATTTACTACTTTATTAACATTTACATTTACATTTAATAGTGAATGGGTGACCTGAAAGAATGGCTGTACTTCTGCTGTCTAACCCCAGATAGAAACTCTAAGGGAAAAACTTCAAGCCAAGTAAAAGGGTTTAAACATAAGCTGAAAATAGAGGATTTAGGCCAAGTAGGTTTTAGGGCTCAGTCTTAAATCATGTAAAGGCTCAAATCAGAAGAGCTATGACTTTTTACATAAAGATGGTCTGAAAGTTTAGTCTTAAATGTTACTTATGTAATGGAGATCTATCTATCTATCTATCTATCTATCTATCTATCTATCTCTCTATCTGTCTGTCTGTCTGTCTGTCTGTCTATCTATCTATCTATCTATCTATCAGCCAATCATCCTTCTATCTGAGATGAAGTCTTGCTTTGTTACCCAGGCTGGAGTGCAATGGCACTATCGTGGCTTGCTGCAACCTCTGCCTCTGGGGTTCAAGTGATTTTCCTGCCTCAGCCTCCCAAATAGCTGGGATTACATGTGTGCACCACCATGCTCAAATAACAGCTAATTTTTATGTTTTTATTAGAGAGGTGGTTTTGCCATGTTGGCCAGGCTGGTTTTGAACTCCTGACTTCAGGTGATCCAGGTGATCCACCCTCCTTGGTCTCCCAAAGTGCTGGGATTACAGGCATGAGCCACTGTACCTGGCCAGATTACATTTAAAAAAATTTTAAATATATTTCCATATCTTTCTTTAAAGATTTATTGACCCATCTTTGTCTTTCTCTCTCTCTCTCTATATATATATGTGTGTGTGTATATATATACATATATAGATACACATATATATATAGACAGATATATAGACACATATATATATATAGATATATCTATACACACATATATATACATATATATATACACACACACAAAAATATATGTTTTTTAATATATAAATAAATATATATTTCTATATATATATATTATATATTTGGTGCTTCAATGGAAGAACAGAGCCCCCAAAAAAGGGCATCGTTTCACATCTCTACTAAGTTCTGTTTTGTTTCTTATTGGAAGAAGAGCAATCTTGTCAGATTACTTAAAAATTTGAAGTTACAGTGAGCTATGATTGCACCATTGCACTCCAGCCTAGAAAACAGAGCAAGGCCCTCTCTCTAAAAAAAATAAAAATAAATAAATAAAGCAAGCAAGCAAATAGGTCACTCACCAGTATCTTCTTCCTAACCCCCACCCAAAGCCTTTTGGGCTAAATAATAGTAGGTTGCTTTGGGAACACTGGGGCTATTGACAAACTTCCTCATGGCCATGGGCACATTCAGTCTTTACAGACAAGCTCCATTTCCATTGGTCTATGCTTGTATATCACTTTGCAAAGGAATATTAGGAGTAACCTGGATTCCTTGGGCCATCCGCACATGGGCTAGACAGCGGGGGTGTGGAGAGATAGAACACCTTCACCAAAGCAGTACTCAGGAATCCCACTGCCCTATTTATGTCATGCCAGGGATTCAAAAAGAAGGCAGAAGTGCTGGAGGAGGGAGAAAGATCTGGGTCAAAATAAAGACACTGTGCTGGAAAGGATCTTGAGACCCATGGAAAAGGGACAAGTTCACTGACTCCAGTAGAGACTTCTGTTCTTCATGGCATGCTTGCCAACACCTGACATACTCAAAGTCAACCACCCCAGCAAACAGAATAAGACAAGACCTGGGCTTTAAAAGATCAGAGAAGATACAGGAGCTACCACAGGGCATAGAAGATAAGAGAAGGAAACTACTTTTATGAGGTCACTAAAGCCACACATTTCTCCTATACCCAGATGCAATTTGAAAGGGAGAATAAACAGACCATAACTTTGAATAGTCAAACACTGACCCAATTGCACTCAGCAGAGACTGGTTAGTTAAAGAAATGTCTTAAATTATTGCCTCAGATTAGCACTAAATTACTGGCATGAACTAAAATGTAGTCCCTCCTGCCACTAGTTCCCCATTAGTCAGGGGTTCATGAGAAAGAACAGAGGAGTTACAGAGAAATAAAGCAGCTATCTGTTCCTTGTATGTCTGAACATCATACAAATGATGTGTAGTCTAACTGCTCATGTTTGTTCCTCACCAATATTTTCTACAGAAGTTTCCAGGTTCAACTAGTGCTTCCTGAACAAAAAATATAATATCTTAGGCTTCCATTTGTCTCTGATCTGAGAAATTATTTAATCATGAGTATCTATAAAATAAATCAATGAAGAAATACCCTAACATAGGTAAATGATACATTTCTGAGGGGCAGAGATTGTATTCAGAGTTTCCTAGTATCTTTTTAATAAACACACACACACACACACACACACACACACACACACACACACACAGTATCCAGAAAAGTTTTTGGCACATAGTAGGCATTTCATTACTATTTGATAAATTGTGTTGGGTGACTACACATTGGCCTACAATGAACATTGATGCATATTGGGTAAAAGCTTTTTGATACTTGCTTGGCAATGAAGGCCTATGTACATTGTAGTTCTCAACCTTTTGGGTATTACTTAGACATCCTAGATCTGGTAAGTTTTCAGGGATATAATTGAGTATTCAATAGGCCTTGGGCAGAACTATCTAGGTTTTATTAGGGGAGACTTTCTTTTGGTTCATTCTTTCAGAAGAAAGACTGGTGTAAAATAATGCTCAATATCTGCCTCTGTCTCTGCTGGTAATAATTATCTCATATTCTTTTAGCATGTGGGTTATAATTTACAGACATCATTTCTACTATAGAATAAAATGATTGGACTTGGTATCTGTTCTCCAATCCAAGCCTCACTGAGAATTCTTAAGCTACATACATATTTATCAGGACTCTAGAAGCATAAAGAAAGAGATGGAACAAAGGAGAAATGAGCTCTAGAGCTCTAGAGCCAAAAGCAGAAGAGGTGACAATGAAAGATAAAAATGAAAATTTATGAATATTTGATTGTGTCAGAAGATGTGCCAAACACTATCATTTATATGTAGGACAATCAACAGGTTTTCAAAAATGCAGGCTCATCATTGGAAAATAGGTGCCAAGTATTGTTTCCTAGATTGTATCTTCTGGCAAAAAGAAGTGTCACTGATGGAGGGCAGTATTCATAGCGCCTTCCCAGCTTGGAGGGTTCCAGGACTCTGGGCTGCAAAAGGCAAAGAATGTACTGGAGGTGAGTGTGCCAATTTAATGGGACAAAAGCAAAGAATTAAATGTTCCAAGTAAAAGAAAGGAGGAAACAATGACCAGTTCTAAGACTATAAGAATCTTTTTTTTAAAATTGCATTTTAGGTTTTGGGGTACATGTGAAGAACATGCAAGATTGTTGCATAGGTACACATATGGCAGTGTGATTTGCTGGCTTCCTCCCCATCACCTATATCTGGCATTTCTCCACATGCTATCTCTCCCCAGCTCCCCACCCTCCGCTGTCCCTCCCCAGTGTGTGATGTTCCCTTCCGTGTCCATGTGTTCTCATTGTTCAACACCCACCTATGAGTGAGAACATGCAGTGTTTGATTTTCTGTTCTTGCGTCAGTTTGCTGAGAATGATGGTTTCCAGGTTAATCCATGTCCCCACAAAGGACATGAACTCATCATTTTTTATGGCTGCATAGTATTCCATGGTGTATATATGCCACATTTTCCCTGTCCAGTCTATCATCGATGGGCATTTGTGTTGGTTCCAGGTCTTTGCTATTGTAAACAGTGCTGCAATGAATATTGGTGTGCATGTGTCCTTATAGTAGAATGATTTATAATCCTTTGGGATATATACCCAGTAATGGGATTGCTGGGTCAAATGGAATGTCTATTTCTAGGTCCTTGAGGAATCACCACACTGTCTTCCACAAGGGTTGAACTAATTTACACTCCCAATAGTGTAAAAGTGTTCCTATTTCACCACATCCTCTCCAACATCTGTTGTCTCCAGATTTTTTAATGTTCGCTATTCTAATTGGCATGAGATGGTATCTCAATATAGTTTTAATTTGCATTTCTCTAATTACCATGATGATAAGCATTTTTTCATATGTTTGTTGGCCTCATGTATGTCTTCTTTTGTTAAGTGTCTGTTCATATCCTTCACTCACTTTTGAATGGGCTTATTTGTTTTTTTCTTGTAAATCTGTATAAGTTCTTTGTAGATTCTGGATATTAGCCCTTTGTCAGATGGGTAGTTTGCCAATATTTTTTCCCATTCTGTTGGTTGTCAATTCACTCTAATGACTTTTTCTTTTGCTGTGCAGAAGCTGTGGAGTTTGATTTGGTCCCATTTGTCTATTTTGGCTTTTGTTGCCAATGCTTTTGGTGTTTTGGTCATGAAGTCCTTGCCTA
>CAUYQU010029530.1:0-17876 GCA_963574635.1 Cheracebus regulus
AGTGCCCAGTGTGTGATGCTCCCCTCTTTGTGTCCAACTGTTCTCATTGTTCAACACTCAACTATGAGTGAGAACATGCAGTGTTTGATTTTCTGTTCTTGTGTTAGTTTGCTGAGAATGATGGTTTCCAGGTTCATCCATTCCCTACAGAGGACATGAACTCATCATTTTTTATGGCTGCATAGTATTCCATGGTGTATATGTGCTACATTTTCCCTGTCATGGGCATTTAGGTTGCTTCCAGGTCTTTGCTATTGTAAACAGTGCTTCAATGAACATTCCTTTGAGTCAGTAAGTTTAAGAGCCTGTGTGGTCCCCATAATTACCTTTCCTTGCCATGCTGACAGTCAGTTTTCCCGACGGTAGAGGCTCTAGTAACTCCTGAGGTGAGAAAACCTGGATCAAGTCTCCTAGTCAATTAATGTGATGAATACATTTCTTTTTTAGAAGCTACTAAGATGTTGGGGATTCTTTTATATCGAAAGCAAGATATTAATTGTATTCTTATTCATTAATGCAACAAACATTTTTTAATAGCTCTGCAGTATTAATAACTGCTCTAAGGGCTGAGAACATTAGAATGAACAAAATAAAAGTCCATGACTTTTTGAAGATTATTTTCAGGAATAAAGAAGATAATTAGAAAAAATAAACACAAATGGAATAAACGAATTGATACAAACAGGAGGAAGGGAATACAGGGAAGAAGAGGGCAGGGTCCCTGGTGAGGGCTCCACCCTCTAGCCTGGACCCATGGACTTAAATGAGAGCATGCATTTCTGTTTTCTCGCCCAGATGTTGCCTTTTCCAAAACCACCCTGACCCACCAAGCCCCCAACCCTGTACCCATAAAAACCCGACACTCCACTGGCAGAAGAGCAGAGCGACATGGCAGAGAAGAAAAGAGAAGAAGCATCTGAACCTTGAGAGAAGAGGCAGGTGGAATTGGAATTGGAGACTATTGTTGGAGAAGGGTCTAGCCGGGATAGCTGGACTCTAAGGAAAGATTATCTTCCCACTCCACCCTCTTTGCAGCTCCCCATCCCACTGACAGCCACGTCCATCATTCAGTGAAGTCCTCCACATACACCACCTTTCGATCCATTCATGTGACCTGATTCCTCTTGGACGATAGACAAGAATTTGGGATGCACTGGGCTCGGGAACCCAAAGGCTGTCTCACTGACTCTTCACTGAGCTGTTTAACACTTAAGTCATCCATGGACAGCAAAATAAAACAGCATTGTTGGTAACATATGCCCTCTGGAGCTCCAAAGTTCAGGGGCAGCTCCTAGACTCTGCTGTGGGGTGTTATGGGGTTCATTGCTGCCAGTGTCCAAAAGCACTTGCCCCAGCCCCTGCATCCTGCATACTCCCCTTCTCACAAGGGGTTTGAGCGTGGCAGTTGAATCCATGAGCAACTCCTGTTACAAGTCCCATGAGGCAGTAAATGGTAATCTCCTGTCTCAAAATTAATCTCTTAATAATGATAAATCATAAGGGAAAAGTTGAGTGAAATTGCAATAATGAGTTGCAGAAGTTCAGCTAGGCATCTAGGAATGAGCTCCTAATACAGTGGCATTTGCCTGAAAAAATGAAAGAAAAGGAAGACTAGCATACAGTTACAAGAAAGAACAACGTTCCACGAAAAGGAACAGAATTCTATCATGAAGAACAGGAAGGAGGCTAACATAGTTGGAACAGAGTGACAGGGGAAATGCAATGAAGATAAAAACTTAAAGGTAGGGGAGGATCTTGTGGGCTCTTCAGGCTTATCTTAATGTAACTTGTGAAATGTAAACAATGCATGGCTGTGGAATGAACAAAAGAATAAACACCATAGTGAAAGGATTCAATATTCCACTTCATTCTACCTGAAACCAAAAGGAAAACTCAAAGGTGAACTTACCAGGTCCATATCAACTGAATTCAAGTGCTATTAACAAATATTTGCATAGGCTTGGTAGGTGTATTCTAATACCAGTTGTTACTGACTCAAAATATTGATGAAAGGAAATTGAAAAAATAATGATAGCTATAAAAATGTGTTTCTCTAGATATAAGTGAATACTAACCATAAAGAGCCACTGACCAATCAGGATGTAAAATGTTTTGTTTACAGGAACAGTTTTATTTTTCAAAATAGTTTTAGAAATATGTCCTTACTAAAATAGTCCTAGAGGAAAACAAAATTATTGATAATCATTTTGTGCCAAACAACCCATGACTGTCCTTAAAAGTAGCCAGCTGTGGTTTGCCATTTTTATTATTATTCTTACCTCAACAATTTGTGTCAGTATCTAATGTTCTATAACAAATCTTCTCAAAATTTAATTTTTTATTTGGTCACAATATGTAAATCAATTTGGGCTGGACTCAAATTAGTGTTTCTTCCACTTGTTCAAATGGGTCCTCAGTTGGAATATCTCTGACATCATTTCCACATGCCTGTTCATCTTCTAAATCATAGAATAGAATAGTCTCTTTTACATGAAGGTAGGCAATTTTTTTTTTTTTTTTTTTTTTTTGGAGATGGAGTCTTGCTCTGTTGCTTAGGCTGGAGTGCAGTGGTGTGATCTTGGCTCACTGCAACCTCCACCTCACGGGTTCAAGAGATTCTCCTGCCTCAACCTCCTGAGTAGCTGGTATTGCAGGAGCCCACCAACACACCTGGCTAATTTTTGTATTTTTAATAAAGACAGGGTTTCACCATGTTGACCAGGCTGGTCTTGAACTCTTAACTTGAGGTGATCTGTCTGCCTCAGCCTCCCAAAGTGCTGGGATTAGACGTAAGCCGCTGTGGCTAGCCAGTCGACAGATTTTGAGAAGTCAGAACAGAAGTTGCTGAAAGAAAATTTTTCATGCATCTCTGACATTTCTACATGGCTAGGCATTTATGACCAATTTAAGAATTTTTGCCTAAGGAGATGTTGAAAAATAGTAAAGTCTCTCATTTCTGGAAGAAGAACTTTTTACCTTCCACAGTAATAAACCCAATGTCTCATTTAGACCAAAATGTGGCAAGTTTTGTTATTTATTCTTAGCAGCTGTAAAAAAGGGGATGGTTCTTAACCTTGGAGCTCCAAAGATGAACACAGATTAGCTGTGTGCTAAATATTCACCTGGGCTCATTCTGCATTATCCCCCTGGGATTTCAATGAGAGCATGAAGTTCAAGTTGCCTGCTATTCCAGAAATAATTAACTGTCTAAATCCATTTGGTCTGGCTGTCTCCTTACTGGTTAAATTTTGCAAAGTGCAGTAAACCAGCGTAGCTGCTCAGGAACCGCACAGTTGCTTGATAGTTGCCAAGCTTTCCAAAGTTTCGACTACCATTTTTGCCATATTCGGTTGGTCAAAGCATGTTCCAGAGCTATACTAGATGCAAGCAGTGAGGTAGGCTTTGTCCATGGGAGAAGTGACGATGTCACATTGGAAAGGAGTATGTGTAGTAGTCGAAATCTCACTCTCTTCATGTCTCATAACTTCCCATTTATAATTTTTTCTTTCTGGATCTCTGTCATACGAGCTTGTAATTATCCTAATTTATATTTTATTCTATTAATTCTCTTTTCACCTCTCTGTAATCTGCTATTAAGCATGTTCATTGAGATTTTCCAGTGTTTTACTGATATACAAAAACATATAGGACTGTTTGTACATCACAAGAATACAGCTTTATGTTTATTCACAAACTACCAATGATAGGAACAGGAGGCAGAGAAATTCTATTCAGAAAAGGGTGGGTCCCAGGTAAAAATCCCACCCACGGGCCAAAAAGCCTGAAATCACAGCCCAAAGTGAGAACTTATATCCCTATTTTCCTGCTCAAATGTTCTTTTCCTAAACTGCCCATGGCCCACCCCAACCCATCCTGTGCCTATAAAAACCTCACACTCAGCAAGTTGATGGGCTATGGCTGGATGTCAGAGAGAAGCTAGGTGACTTCAGAGGGACAACTTGATGGCAAAACTTTGGAAAAGAATCCGGCCAGGTGTGCCTGGACTTCAGGGGAAGATTACCTTTTGTCCTGTCCTCTATTCAGCTTCCCTTCCCACTGAGATCCACTTTCATCAGCAACGAAGTGCCCTGCATTTGCCATCCTTCAATTCGTTCATGTGACCTCATTTTTCCTGGATACCGGGTGAGAGCTGGGAGCCATGAGTGTACATACAAAAGGCTGTCACGCTGGCCCTTTGCCCTTGCTGGTGGAGGGCAGCTGACCACACAATGAGGCAAAGGGCCCACTGAGCTGTTAACACTTAAGCTATCTGTGGATGCCTGAGCTAAAAGAGGACTGTAGCATGCCCTCTGGGGTTTCAGGGTCACAGGCACCCCCACTTGGATGCTGCCAGGGGGCCCACACAGAGTTTGCTCCTGTCCGTGTAGAAGCAGCTGGCCGGTTCCAGGGCTCCTGCACTCCAGTTCCCACCTCATTTGCTTATGCACTCCCTCCCATGAAGAGTTGAGAGTGGTGGGCTGAGTAAACACACCCGGTCACCTGTCCCACCAAGGAGTCAGGGAAATATCCTGCTTCCGCAAAAGCCATGCAACTAGCTCTTAGATCAAGAAAAATATATATTAGCAGTATTCTGGAAACCACTTCATGTCTCCATCTTGTCACTACACACTTCCAAGGATAAATAACAGTTTTATCGTTTTTGAATTTTACATAAATGAAATCATATGTCTGTATTCTTTTTGTGCCTGTTTTCCTTTGTGCCACATTATGATTGTGAAGATCACCCATGTTGTGAATCAATCTACATTCTCTGAATACAATGTTATTATGTTAAAAAACACTATCTAAAAGTTAACAATTTTAAAAGGCATTTTAAAAAATTTAATAATATGTATAAATATTTTCATTCATATATTATATATATAAATGAAAATAATCTATATAGAATTAATATTTATAATTAAATAATTTCAGATGACTAGTCTTCAGATCTTCAAAACTTATAAAGATGAATTATTATTTAAAGAATGTAAATATTTGCTTCTATATAAGGAAAAAGGTATCTGAAAATTTAGGAACTAAGCATCTAACTTGATGCTTGTAAACTATTATTAAGATAATGCCTCAAAAATGACAGAATGCAAATAATTTTAAAATAGGGTAGAAAGTAAAAAAATACAATCCTAGACATATAACCATGAAAACTGTCAGAGACAAGTTTACGTTTCTTCCTTTTCAAAGATGTAAAATTAACAAAAGAAAAATTGATTAATTATAACAATGTCTCAGACCCCATGCCTTTCTTTCCTGTGTTCGTGTCCTTGATAACATGACAGTAGAGGTCCTTTGAAAGTGTTGGACCTTATTTCCTGAATCTTGAATTTGGAATGGCTTTGTTACTTACGTTGAGAAAATGTAAATAGAAAATAGAATATAAAGAAGTGATTGGAAATATTTTATTTCCAAACCAGAGTTCAAGAAGCCTTGAATGTTTATGCCCTTCTATTCCTTGTTTCTCTGACTTGGCTTTGAGAACAAACCCCAGCTAGCTTGCTGGAGAATGAGAAACCAAGTGGAGGAGAGCTGAGTCATCTTAGTTGAGGCCAGACCTGTGAGAATCCAGCTAAACGAAGCCACGTACCTGCCTACTGCTAATCACAAATGTACACGTGAGTATCACAGGTCACTGAGGCCAGATTATCCTCAAGCCAACCCATACACATGTGAGTTTAAAAGAGCTTATTGTCTTAAGCATTGAGATGTGTGGTTGTTGATTACATGCTATTGTAGCAAAAGATAACCAATATAGAGTCCATTACATTGACATATTATGTATAGAATCCATTACATTGACATATTACATATCTTTGAAGAATACATGAATAAGTAAAAAAAAAGTTCTTCTTAATTTTAGTAATTGTTTCAATACATCTAATAAGAATTATAGAAATATGTGAAAGTCATTAATGAATTTTTTTTAATAAGATAAAAGATAGCCAACTGAACAACTCAAATTAGGTTAAAAAATAAATGTGATAACTGTGGTTAACACTCAACTAAGAATACTTCCGGAAATGTTCTGTTGTAGTTTTATTTAAAATCTAAAGTGTTAAGCAGTAGTAATGTCACAACTTTGAAATTCATTGCTGGGATACGTAACTGTTAATATATGTGAAATATTTAATATCTCAAGTAGCTAAAAGAAGTTTTAACAATGCAGTCTGTGTAGCCCTGCTAGATAGTTTAGAGATTGAAGTAAAGTCTCGAAAAAATTATATATATCAAAAATATGCAGCTAGAAGGGGAAAGTGACTGTAATCCCAGCTACTTGGGAGGCTGAGGCAGGAGAATCATTTGAACCTGGGAGGCAGAGGTTGCAGTGGGCAGAGATTGCACCACTGTACTCCAGCCTGGGTGACCGAGTGAGACTCCATCTCAAAAAAAAAAAAAAAAAAAAAAACCCCAAACTTCAATATATAGTCAAAGAATATAACTGACAGTATTTATGAGTAGAATTCACAAATAAGCTCACAAAGGTAATAAAGCTCTTGAGCAGTGTGTTTTGGTAATGAACCATAAACAAAATAAATGGGATATTTCAAATGATTTTTTTCTATTATCTATACATTTTGATGGTATTGTTCTTACATAGACAGCAATCTTTACATTCAAAAATATAGAGATAGGTTTTACAAGGTCAGAACAAATCTCTTCTCTGCCAGCCTTGATAAATGCTGATATGTATTTATATGCCAATCTACATTTTTTCTCTACTGCACAGGCTTCATTACTTCTTGTCCAGTCAACAGAAACAAACTAAAAACAATAAACTAACTGAAAATGTTGTTATTGTTGTTTTTTGGTTGTATTCCAGGAACAATTTTCTTTTAAGTATATTATTCCTAGGATTGAACTTAAAGGTTGAGTACATTTCTGACATGGATCAAATGCATATGTTTATATACTGTTCCACACTCCACCTGCTTTTCTGTCAATTAATGTGTCTGCTGGTACTATATCTGTTTGTTATGAACCTTAATAACATCAAGAAAATGCATGTGAAGAGCTTGGCACAGTACCCAACAAACAGTAAATGATAACCAAACATTTATTTATTACAAGTCATTTCCGAAGGTGAATTTTTGTAGGTTATATATCCCATTTGTTATACATTGCTTTTTATAATCTTTTGTTTAAAAGGTGACTTCTCCATATCTTCATTCCCATCATTCAGTAGCAGTGGTCATATCTGAACCACTGTTTCCTAGACAAAATTAAATTTTTTACTCCATCAAAAGGAAACTAAGTTAAACCATGTGAGTAGGTTCATTTAATCAGCAAATATTTATTATAAATAATGCATCTTCAGTCTATTAGAGATTCTTCAGCTCTAGGGAACAAATAAAATATTACTCTTTTAGTTCCTAACTTATTATCCACCCCACTATGCTCTAGATTACAGCATATCATAATTTTATTCAACAATGATCTAAAATGATACTTCCTCCATGCCATCCTTGCCCACCCTAGGCTCAAATTATCCTCCATTCCTCTGAGCTCTCATAGGAATTCATCAATCATATCATGACACATCTCATTTATGTATGCATCAATCTTTAAAAAATTGTTTGGTACTATGTTACAAATATATGGTAAAAGATTTCAAAGAAAATATGGACTCAGCCCTTTTCTGGTACAAGATTACAAAAGGAAAATTAAGAGCAAAAAATTATTTCATTTTGTTCACCTAAGAAACATGGTATGCTACATACACTATTCAAAAATGGATGGATACCAGGAAATAATAATGATCTCCATTAATTTTATCTCCATGGTAAAGATACCTTCTTGGACAACAAAACAGAAATAAATAGAATACCACTAGGTATCATTGGGGAAGGAGAAGATACAAAACAAAAAGGTTAAGGAAAAGTCAAGTTGAAGCCTTACCATAAATGCATTATTTGTGGAAAGATGCATTGCAGCTTTTGCAGAAAAGATAACATCCCATCAACAGTTCCAAAGAAAAGCAGAAGTAGAGAGGAAAAGTTCTGGCTTCAGTAATTCTGAAAGCAGCTGCTGAGATGTATCAGGCTAGAGGAACTCCAGCTGCTGATTCTGTGAGCAATGCCAAAGGCTTCACATTCTATGTATCACAGTTCAGGGAAAATACCAATATTTAAAAAATGAATTTATAAAAACTTGAAGCCGAGTTAGACAGTCAGGAAATTATATTTTAGTTCTTTGAGAGACGTTGTAAATTTGGTATTTAGTTCTGAAATTTATTGTGTCTTTGTAACTTGGGGCAAAATACTACATAATGAATCAGTATAGTCTTTTATACAATGAGAAAATGAATATAGAACCTGCCCTCTTACAGGCTGTTTGTGAAGAAAACGTAACAGTAGGTATTCTGTAAACTACATCGTACTTTTCTAGAATTATTATTATTATCAATTTTACTCATTTCTTTTTTCTTATATATATTCAGGAATTAACTAGTTTAAATTAGCTTAAGAAAGATTGGCTTATTGGAAAACAATTTACATTTTGAATCATAAACATTAGGATCTTCTAATGCACACAGTTGAAACCATTCTGAATTCTCTCACTGTTAACTCCTCTATCAGGGCCCTAGTTTCCTTAGCTATTTAATAACCAATTCTATGTATTGAAATAACTGTGAGCTGGGACAGGGTAAATTTGCCAGTTGGACAAACTAGGGTTATCATGTAATGTACCAGTGAACTGCCTAAATAAAGAGGCCTACAGCCCAGACTCCGAATTCTATTTTCAAAGATTTTTAGTTAGAGATATTTCCCTCAGGACAATTCTTTTCTAAAATTTATCCAAAGTACAAAATTCATCCTCTCCCCTTATCTCAAGCTTTTTATTTAGGTCATGGAAATAAGCCACTTATAACAGCTCTGAATTTCCTTTTGTGGTTTTTATTAGCAACAACCTCTACTCCAACTCCCCATACTTTCTAAGCTCTAGCCCTGCAATCCACGTTTTGCCCCTTGCATAAATGTCAGTGCCATCCTACCCAGGCTCTTGGGCTTTAACACATTACACACACTTTCTGGGCAGGATGGCTGATTGTCTCATCTTCCCATCTTACAGAGAAGAAAATAGGAATTACTCATTGTTTTCTCAGAATAACATAATAAATCAGCAGCAGAAGTGCTTTAGAAACTTATACCTTATCGCCATAGAAGGCTAACTCCAAAATTGTCTTTTCAATGAATCACAGTTGTTCTGAGAAACACAGAATCTTCAATCTGTCACTTTCCTCATAAACATCCAAACAGCCTTAATTCCTGCAGAATCTAATCCCAACCCACCCATCAAGCCATATCTAAATTATTAATTAATTCATTTAACATATATTTATTGGGGAGCAAAAGGCATTGAAACCGACGCTGAAAAAAAATGTGAATAATACAGAAATAATTTCTGCCTTCATGGGACTTCAAGTTTAATGTAGGAGAATGACCTGGCCCAGATGGTCACAACAACATTCTCACACAAATGATTGCGCTCCTGGCTTTCTTGCACACACATCCTCTCAACATCAGCCACATTACTCTTCCCATACAATTCTCTACCTTCCCTATTCTGGTCCAGTCATTTCCTGCGGCCTTGCACATTGTTGGTGCCTTGGTGCTTTTTCTGTCTGGAATATTCAAGTTTCTTTCTTCTCCTGGCAAAATCCTACTGTTTTATTCTGTGTAATTATTACCCTAGCAGAAACTTTCTCTACCAGAGCTGATTGGTTTTTAAATTTTTTTGTGTTGTATTCTTTTAGAGCCATCTTTTGACAACTGTGTCTTGCTCTCTAGTTAAGAGCAAAGTTCTAGAATTATATGCATGGGTTTGAAACTTGTTCCTGCCAAGGTTTTATTGCATTGATGAACAAATAATTTACAAATGATCTCATAATCAGTTCTATTAACTGTAAAATCGGGTTATAATGGCATTTACAAGGATATGAATTAATGCCAGTAAAATATAAGCTTCACAAATATTGTTTCTTTAATGTTGGTTTTTAATATTATTTTCAAGCCCAGTTTTCTGACTTATAATAGTTCTCAATAAATATATATTGAAATATATATTGAAAATGTTAAAATGCAGATTTATAATTAGCATAAATCTGTCTACTGGAACCTAAATAGATTTAAAAAAAAAAGTGGAGCCTGCAACTAAGCCTAAAACCACCCAGCCCAATGAGAATCAACACTTATTTAATAGCAAGCTTTACAATGCTAACCCTATTCAAATGCTGCAGATCTTTTCTTTTCTTTTCTTTCTGAATTTATTTATTTATTTGTCTTCAGTTGACTTTGAAGATTTTTATTAAGGTAGGCTTCACTTGTTTCATTTTTTTTCTTCCCTCACTGTATGGTTAGGAGTCTAATGAAGCGGCACAACTGTGTTTCAGTTTTTCTGTTCCTCAAGGGACAGTGAATTTAATCCCTTGAACACTTGGAACTCCACTGTGATATAAGTAAACAATCATGTAGTATAGCTTAAAAAATTAACAAACAATTTTCCTGAAATTTTTTTAAAAAAACATTAAAAATGAATTTTTAAAAAGTGTATCTATTATGCTATAAAATTATATTATTTCAACTTACTTAAATATGACTACATGTGCACCAAAATAAATATATGAATAAATACAAGGAAAGAAAACAAATTATGTTGTCATTTTCAAAATGTGTATTTCTGCTCTTGCGGTCAAACACAAACTATGATGATAACAGGTTTACTTCTACATTGGTGTCATAATGTCTCATTGGGTATGCTGGAAGAGAAAAGATTATAGTTAAAAATATGAACTGTATGTCTTATACAATGCTTCTGGACCCCTAAAAAAACTAAAATACGCATGTAAAGAGGTTGATACTTTCTTTACACATCCAGCTGGAAATTGTCACCTTCACCCTCTATGTTCTCCAGCAAGATCTGATTTCAGTTCTCAAAGACAGATGTTTATGGATTATAGCCTTTAGATTCTACATTACTATGCTGTGAATCTAAAAGAGATAGAATATTGTCAGTCTTTAAATGTTAATCTTTGCCACTTTATATTAAAATGACAATGAATAAAATCATATCTGAACATTTTAATGAATTTTGATGTAAGATCTATAAAGATATTTGAAATATTTTAAGAGTTCGCAACAATTTATAAAGATGAAAATAAAATATTTTCAAGTTAGTGGGTAGGACAGTGGATTGTGGTAGCGTCACTAGAAAGAAAACATTAATTAATTGAGGACCAGAGTAAAACACTGATAAACAGTGAGATAAGAAACTGTTAAGATTATTTTTTATTAAAACAAAACAAAAATAACACGCTATAGAGAAGTGGCAGTCATTTTAGATTTTCAAGAATTGGCTGAAATATTTTAAACTGCAAAATCTAGACTATATTAAAAGCTCTTTGGTATTTTTTCAAAAAAATAAGCAACTTAAAAATAGATGATAGTTACCAGTCACCACTTTTTTTTTTAAAATTAACAGCTACCAGCAGCAGGGTTTGCATAAGAATATTTAAGATAAAGTACAGTTAAACACCGCATCTCATTCTCTTCACACATAAGGTTGATGGTTCACTGCTTCTTAGACTTACACCAAGTACTGAGGACTTAGCTTTTGCCTCCCATGTGAAGTCAGAGAAAAATAATACCAAATATTGCAATGTGTACAACATCCATCGTTATATGTTCAGTGTTTGCTTGGGGGTGTCATTCTAGACAGCATATCATCCTATGTATTCCTTGTGTTCCTACATTAACACTGACGTAGCCATTTAAGCAATATCACCATTTCTTTATCTTGGCATGAGTATCCCGGATATAATCCTAAGTGCTCAAGTTTGCTGTTTTTTATATTCACTCTTTAGTCTATCAAAGCATTGCACCATTACATTTTCAAATACAAAAAATTTTGAAAGTAGTGTGTGAGTTCATACCAAAGATCAGATTGTCAGAGAATCAGAAAATCAATGATCTTTCCAGGTAAGCTTTACTAACTATGTGAAGGATGCAATTAATTATGAAACATTGACAAAGCAGAGGAAGGCATAAACTACAAATGCAAACAAGTTCTATGTCCGATCACTCTATACAGAAGGGGTTTGTTTTGATCATGAAATATCTCCATGTTACAGTTTGACAGGTACATTGCTTAGCTGACATTTTCTACAGATCAGTGCCCCATAAATTCATACGGTTTATCTTTGATTGCTATAAACTAGAGGTTAGCCAACTTCTTCAGATGTACCTTGTTTTTAATCCCATCTTTGTCATTAGAAGTATTTCAGATTTTGGACTTATACTTAATTGCTCTAAGCCTTATTTTCTTCATACATCAAATACAATTCTGTAGACATGATTAAATAAGATAATGTATGTAATATACTTAACACAGTGCCTAAGACATAGGAAGAATTCAATTAAGTTTGCTGTTGTTGCAACCCTAGCACTTTTCTACTGTCACCTTTTGAAAGTCTTCTTTCTAAAAGCAGGAACCTTATAATGGGAGCAGATCCTAGTCTCTAACACATTTAATTTAATACATTGCCTTGGCAATGTTTCCAGCAGAATGTTTAGGTTAGAGAGATACTGTTCTTCTACACTGGGAGGTACAAAATGCTTAAAAACGCATGATAACATTCTGTTTTTCAACTTGACTCCACTACACACATTGATTAGGGGTTTCCAGTTATATTTACTGAGTTCACCTTTGCATCCAACCCCTGTTGCAGTTAACACCGTTCTTCTGCTGCATTGATCATTGGTGAAATAAAGTCCAACTGTCATTCTTCCCAGGTATATCTGCTATAGTTTAAGGTCAAAACTTTCTGTACTCCCTAAAGCCACCTGACACCCTTAATAAGGTTTATTACTTTTTCCCCGTGTCTCATGCCTAGAAACTCCTTTGAACTGCCTTCTTACTGGCTCAAATCCCAGTCCAGTTCAAAGGAGGTTTCACTTCTTTTATAACTCCCTTCTTTAGCTTCACTCTATGTACAGAAAAAGTTTCTTGTAAATGCCGCTTGAAGATTCCAAGTCATCATGGCTGACTTACATGAATCAGCTACTGCTTCAAGTTTCCAATTTTTATCAAACACTCTTTTCTTTCATGACCTTTGAATCTACTCTCATTTATACATCTATATTCCAACCTTTAGAACCAGATAATACTCTTCTGTTAAGGGATCCACAAATTTTTTCCAATTTTTATATGTCTTTTACCTCATCGTTTCAAGGTGTCAAGACACTTCCAAGAAGTTTCATAACACGAATGAGAAGTATAAGCAATAATTTTTCAATAGGGTTTAGGAAGGATGCAAATATAAATATCATTACTCAGTGATTTGATTCTCCACGTCATTATTGGATTGCAAAGAAGCTCTCCTTTCTAACCTCTCCTTTTGCTTTAAATATGTAATAGAATTCTTATGGGAGGACAGTATCAAAAAGAGAACAATGTCTGACACACTTATAATTAACTACTCTCTCTCATCTGGTGTCTGGGCTTCTAGAAAATCTTACATATCTCTCACCATACCAATGGCAGAATTTTTTTGATAAAGATCTTTTTGATTACTCTTGACTAGTGGTCAAAATTGTACCAGCTCATTTCTAATACTGTAACACTATGAACCATTTCTCTTTTGATGTATCATGGCAAGCAAAGTTAATGTCTTATCCCATTAGGCCACAGCAAGTTGCAAGATATCTAGTTTGTGTCGTGTCATTGGAATGCTTCTGTTGTTCCTCAATTATACTTTTCACTTGGCTATTTTTAGCTTCCAGTTAGGTTATTAGGAACAAACATTAGTAAAGTTTCAGTAGCTTTCTCAAAGATCCTTCCCAAAACTATGGAGTAAGGTAAGAAATGGGGCTGCAATGTATCCTCTCTCTTCTTGCTTTTGCAAATGTCAGGTGACAATAGCAATAAAAATTAGAGACCTTGTGCCTAAGACTCTATGTCAACCATTTAATCTCTCTCTCATTCATTATATATATAATATATATGATACATATATAATTCATCATAGTGATATATATGATGAATGAGAAATATATATATATATCTGTATATATATATCAGATATATCATTTGGCTCTATGCCAGATATAAGACTCTATGTTAATCATTTTATCTCTTTCCCATTCCCATGTTGAATGAGAAATATCTATCTATCTATTGGATACTTAGGTACATACCTTATACGTGTGTGTGTGTGTGTGTGTGTGTGTGTGTGTGTGTGTGTGTGTGTGTGTCTGTGTATATAGGAATGCCTAAATCAAAAGACATCATGTCAGTCATAATGTTTTTTCTACTGTTTTCTTGATAGAGCAGTTAACCACTCCAAGAGGCAGTTATTCATGCAGTCTTCAAAAGGTGCTAGAGCAATTTCACTTTTTGATTTTGATATTTGGTGTCAAGAACCATATAGTAAAGTATTATGGTTGAAATAGTACTTGAAACATTCTGACATTGACTATACCAATGAACCTCATTATGATCCTAGAGTTATTCTTCACGTACTTATATTCATAAGTATTATAAAAATGCCAGGCATTCTAAAATTGAATAAAATAAATGACTAGATAATGTAAAACAGAATTATTGGGAAGCTGTTTGTTATAGCTTGGTATAACCACATACATCTAGCAAGAAAAGTACGGAATAAATGAACTAGACAGGCAATCAGCTACCAGCTTTGGCCTACCATAAACCAAAGAGAAAAGTACAAAGAACATTAATCATTGCTAAGGCTATTGTGAATAAGTAAACAAGCAAACATACACACAAAATTAGGCCAGGTGTGGTGGCTCACACATATAATCTCAGCATTTGCACTTTGAGTGGCTGAGGCAGAATGATCGTTTTAGCCCAGGAGTTCAAGATCAGCTGGGCAAAATAGGAAGACTCTCGTCTCTAAACAAAATAAAACAAGAAAACAAAAAACAAATGAAACAAACAAAGAAACAACTTAGCTGGGCATAGTAAAGCACTCCTGTGGTCTCAGCTGCTCAGAAGGCAGAGGTGAAAGTACTGCTTGAGCCCAAGAGATCATGGCTGCAGTGAGCCATGATTAACCCTCTGTGCTCAGCTGGAGTGACAGAGAGAGAGACTGTCTCAAAAAATAAAATACAATAACATTAAAAAAAAATCTCTAAATGTATTAAGTGTATCAGTTGCAGAGGAGTCTTTGCAGAGTGAACATGATCCTCAGACAGAATGAACATGATTATCATCATTAATTTAAATATTTGACACTGTGTCAGGCAGTGTGCTACCTACTAGGGATAAAGTAGCAAGTGACACCACTCTGACTTCATATACCCTCATGTTAACATTCAAATTGCAGCAATTCATGTTTCAAATAAAATGTTAAACATGAGCTTACTATTTCTTCCTTTAAAATGAGATGACAGAGATAAGAAATGTCTGTTTAAATTTGTTTGAATCTTGTCCTTGAATAATTGAAGAATATTAATATTGGAATTTATTTTCTGTATCATACCTATCACTAAGTAGAAGTGCTTCACGGTTGTGCAATACTATACAACTATTTCAAATAAAAGGAGTTTGGGTTGGGCTATTTATATTTCTAATCAAATTTCTCACTTTGATCCTGCTGAGTCTAATTCTATTTGGAGTTCCTGAAAAGACCCCTTAGAATAGTTTATCTGTGTCAGGTAGTCATGAGTTCTCACTATATTATAAGCCATTCAAAATTTTAGATTCACATTTTAATGGGAAACTTTCAGCACAAAAGCCACAGTACTCAAATTATTGCTGTGAATACCAAATTATTCATATTAGCATATTCATATCAATAAATTATCTTATTTTTCAACCCAAATCGTTTTCAATTAATCTCTCATCAGGGCAATCATAACTGTTTTGTCATTCTAGAATTAGAGGATTCGCCAATGCATTCTCCATTTCTACTACATTTTCATCATCATTACATTTGGCCTTTTTTTTCTGAAATGTTATATCTGCAGCAGAACAGATTCAGGGAGTTGAGGAAATCAAGCAGTGTTGATACAAAATTGTCTGTCTAATTCAAGAAAAGAATGCCTAATGAACCAAATGCATTTATATTATCATTTAATAAATATTTTGCCCAATCCTGTCTGTCTTTTGCAAGCAATTAAATAATTTTATACTTTTATTTCTTTTTAGCAGTTTCTTAACCATAACACTCTTAACATTTTGGACTAGATAATTTTGCATTAAAGGACAATTCTATATATTCTAGGATGTTTAGCATTATTTGTGGTCCCCCCTACATGTCAGTGGTACCTGCATATTTATGATATTCAAAACAGTCTAAAGAATTGCCTCAATGTGCTCCAGGGGACAAAATTGCTGATGTTTGTATTATACATAAATTTAATGAAATGTAATATAGTGAAAATGTAAAACAAGAATTAGTCATCCAGAATATTTTAACTGTCCACTGTATGCTAATCACTGGTGTAGCTACTAAGATGCGAAAGATCTTCCAGAGTTGTAAACATGCAAGGAGATTTAAGCCTACATTGTGCATGATATATTCCATTCTCAGGACGAATCCAGCGAGGTTAACTTCTGCTTAGAACATGAGAACTTAAGAGCCCATGAACAAATTCAGTTCCTCATTCTTCATTCCTGGGACTCTTCAGTTGGTTCTGCATGTGATCCAAAAATCCTATAAAAATCACAGATTCATCATAGAGATTGTAAGGCCGGTTGCCTTCCTGTGAGCTCAGATGCACCCCTCCACCATTTTTCCCTATTACAAGCCCTGAGCAAGCTCAGACATGCTCGGGCATGTTCTCTTCTCCCTTGCTCGCACAGCCTGGTCTTCCCTTAAAGAGCCCAGTATGCAAACAAGGTGCTGCAACTATAGCTTCTTAATAACCAATAGCAGCTAAATCTTAACAACCAATAGCAGCTAAGTCTTAACAACCAACTGCTGGTAGATGCAGCAGCAGTCCCCGAGGCCAACCCTAACTGGGATTATCAGGACGGTCGAGATGGCTGCCGCTGCCGAGACCAGATGCTACAGTGCCTCCTAGCGGGCATGCAAAGCGCAGCCCAAAAGGTAGTCAGTTACGATAGGTTAAGGGAAATAACTCAGGGACCCGATGAAAACCCAGCCGCCTTCCTTGACCACTTAACTAATGCTATGATCTTCCATACCCGGCTGGATCCAGCCTCCTTAGCAGGAGCTACAGTCCTAGCCACACACTTTATCTCCCAGTCAGCAGCTGATAGAAGGAGGAAGCTTAAAACGGCTGAGGAAGGCCCCCAGACTTCCATACGAGACCTGGTAAACATGGCATTTAAGGTTTTTAATGGCCGAGAGGATAAGGCCGAGGCCACCCGACAGGCCCACTTACAGCAGAAGGTAGGCCTCCAAACCCGAGCTCCTGTAGCAGCCCTGAGGCCGGCAGCCCCTCGAACATCCAGTGGGGGAAATCCATCGAAACCCTTCCAAAATGTCCCAAGAGCCCCACCCGGACCTTGCTTCAAATGTGATCAAGAAGGACATTGGGCCCGGGAGTGCCCCTGTCCTCAACCACCCCCTGGATCTTGCCCAAATTATAAATGAACAGGACACTGGAAGGTTAATTGCCCATTCCGGACCAAAGACTCACTCCCCGCACCTCTGTGTGAGGAGCAGTCCGGTCTGCAAGAGGCAGTCCCTTCGCCTGACTTTCTTGGACTTTTAAGTGACTGATGCAGCCTGAACTCGAGGACCCCCATCACCCTTGCCGAGCCCAGGGTAACAATGCAGGTAGTGAGTAAGTCCACCTCCTTCTTAGTGGACACGGGGGCTACCTACTCTGTATTACCTTCCTACTCAGGGCCTAGCATACCTTCCCAAGTCT
>CAUYQU010029531.1:0-41053 GCA_963574635.1 Cheracebus regulus
CTAAAATCTCCTTAAGATGACAAGCAATTTCAGCAATTTCTCAGGATAGGAAATCAGTGTTCAAAAATGAAAAGCATTCCTATACACCAATAACAGAAAAACAGAAGACCAAATCATGAGCGAACTTCCATTCACAATTGCTACAAAGAGAATAAAATACCTAGGAATACAACTAACAAGGGACATGAAGGACCTCTTCAAGGACAACTACAAACCACTACTCAAGGAAATAAAAGAGGACACAAACAGATGGAAAAACATTCCATGCTCATGGTTAGGAAGAATCAATATTGTGAAAATGGCCATAATGCCTAAAGTAATTTATAAATTCAATATTATCCCCATCAAGCTACCATTGACTTTCTATACAGAACTGGAAAAAACACCTTAAACTTCATATGGAACAACAACAACAAAAAGCCAATATAGCCAAGACAATCCTAAGCCAAAAGAATAAAGCTGGAGGCATCACACTACCTGACTTCACACTATACTACAAGGCTACAGTAATAAAAACAGCGTGGTATTGGTAACAAAACAGAGACATAGACTAATGGAACAGAACAGAGGCCTCAGAAGCAATGCCACACATCTACAACCATCTGATCTTTGACAAACCTGACAAAAATAGGCAATGGGGAAAGGATTCCCTATAATAAATGTTGTTGGGAAAACTGGCTAGTCATGTGCAGAAAGCAGAAACTGGACCCCTTCCTGACACCTTACACTAAAATTAACTCCAGATGAATTAAAGATTTAAACATAAGACCTTAAAACCCTAGAAGTAAACCTAGGCAATACCATTCAAGACAGAGGCATAGGCAAGGACTTCATGACTAAAACACCAAAAGTAGTGACAACAAAAGGCAAAATAGACAAATGGGATCTAATTAAACCTCAGAGCTTCTGCACAGCAAAAGAAACTATCATTAGAGTGAATGGGCAACCAACAGAATGGGAAAAATTTTTGCAATCTACCCATCTGACAAAGGGCTAATATCCAGAATCTACAAATAACTAAAAGAAATTTACAAGGAAAAAACAAGCAACCCCATCAAAAAGTGGGAAAACTATATGAACAAACACTTTTCAAAAGAAGACATTTATGCAGCCAACAAACACATTAAAAAATGCTCATCATCACTGGTCATTAGAGAAATGCAAATCAAAACCACACTAAGAGACTATCTCAGGCCAGTTAGAATGGTGACCATTAAAAAATCTGGAGACAACAGTTGCTGGAGAGGATGTGGAAAAATGGAAACACTTTTACATTGTTGATGGGAGTGTAAATTAGTTCTACCATTGTGGAAGACAGTGTGGTGATTCCTCAAGGATTTAGAAATAGAAATATCATTTAACCCAGCAATCCTATTACTAGGTGTATACCCAAAGGATCATAAATTGTTCTATTATAAAGATGCATGCACACATACATTAATTTGGTACTGTTTACAATAGCAAAAACTTGGAACCAATCTAAATGTCCATTAAGGATAGACTAGATAAAGAATATATGGTACATATACACCATGGAATACTATGCAGCCATAAAAAGGGTGAGTTCCTGTCCATTGCAGGGACATGGATGAATCTTGAAACCATCATTCTCAGCAAATAGACACAAGAACAGAAAATCAAACACCATATGTTCTCACTCATAAGTGGGTGTTGAACAATGAGAACACATGGACACAGGGAGGGGACTATCACACACTGGGGTCTGTTGGGGGTTGGAGGGGCCAGGAGAGGGATATCAGGGGTGGGGGGAATGGGGAGGGATAACATTAGGAGGAATACCTAATGTTGGTGAGGGGGGGATGGATGCAGCAAACCACCATGGCATGTTTATACCTTTGTAACAATCCTGAACGATTTTCATATGTACTCCAGAACTTAAAGTATAATAATAAAAAAAAGGTAATTTGCAATTACTACTTAAGAACAATTAATACACAATGTTTTGCCTTATATTCCTATTCTTTAAAAAAAAATTTTACTTATAAAAATCTTCCATGTAATCATCACCTAAGTGAAAAAAAATTAATGCATATATAAACACAAATTTTAATATTTTAATATAATTTTATTCATAAAGTGACACAATTTGAATCCCATAAAATTTACTCTTTTAAAATGTATGATTCAGTGATTTTTCATAGATTTGCAAAGCTTTGTAACCATCCTCACTAATATTAGAACATGTTCCCCAGCCCAAAAAGAAATCCACTGCTTATTCACAGCTATTCCATTTTTTCCCTTTTCATAGCTGCTGTAAAACAACTAATCTACTTTTTGTTTTTAAAAATCTACCTTATCTAGATATTTGACATAAATGATATCTTCCAATATGTAGCATGCTGAAGAGCAAGGAGAACTAATCCAAATTAAAGTCCCCAAACTGAAATACTCGAAGTCCAAATTTTTGAGGGCAGAAAGGATCCAGCATGGGAAAAAAAACATAGGCCTGTAGGCTAGGCCAATATCTCCTTTTTATGTTTTTCTGCCTCCTATACATTTGCTGGCAGCTGATTAGATTATGCCCACCAGAGTAAGGGTGGATCAGGCTTCTCCAGCCCACTGACTCAAGTGTTAATCTCTTTTGGCAATGCCCTCACAGACACACTCAGGATCAATACTTGGTATCCTTCAACCCAATCAAGTGGATACTTAGTATTAACAATCAGCAGTATTTTAACTTTAGGGTAGATAAACACAATTTGGTTGCTGAACTACTTTAATATTTGATTATCAAGCTTTCAGTAGACTCAATCTCTAGATATTTGTAAGACTGTAAGTTTATTTTTGTAATCTATTTGTAAGGTCTGTCATCTGTCTGAATAGTGGGAAACTGCAGCTGCAGACCTCAATCTATGGGATAAATGTACATATGGTACATAGCAAGCTTTACACTTTTTCTTGTAATGTCATAACTTTTCTCTGCTTCTTTGGAATATTTCCAGCATCACTAGTGGCACTTTGTATGGGTTCCACAGTGTTAGTCAAGGTTTATAGTACTGCACTAAACGCATCACTTTTTACTGTGATATGAAATTTACTGTAGAGACAATTGCTCATGAAGAGATGATTAGCATCACACAGTGTTTTAAGCAGATACTTGGAACACTTGAGCTCACTGCAATAGCAACAGGAGACTGCTGCAGAATTATTACAGTAGTACAATATGTACTACAATTAATCTAACATAGTTATAATTTCACACTACATCTTTACCTTTGTTTATATTTCTCTGTAAGTGATGTCATGTACAGTCTGAGTGTATACATTTTGATAAATTGTAACATTATATTTGTGTATATCTGATGATAGTAAATGGTAAAATAGACACATTTTAAACTATTGTGTGTATACATAACACAGTAAACTTTCTCTTTTTTAAAATAATATTTCTGGGCTGTAAAATTCATCTGTAAGTTTTTGTTGTTGTTTGTTTGTTTTTGCTGTTGTGTTTGAGACACAGTCTCTTTCTCTCTTGTCCACGCTGGAGTGCAGTGACACGATCTCAGCTCACTGCAACCATCCCTCTCAGGTTCAAGGGATTCTCCTGCCTCAGCCTCTCAAGCATCTGGGACTACAAGCGACTGCCACCACACCTGGCTAATTTTTTTATTTTTAGTAGAGATGAGATTTCACCATAGGGCCAGGCTGGTCTCAAACTCTTGACCTTGTGATCCAACCACTTTGGCCTCTCAAAGTGCTGGAATTACAGGTGTGAGCCAGCGTGCCCAGCAAGGTTTTTTAAAATTGTTGCAAATTTCCAAAAACTTTTTCGTTATACATTTTGGGGGGAAAAATCTCATGTATAAGTGGGCCTGTTCAGTTCAAGGTCGTGTTGTCCAAGGGTCAATGATATTATAAATAATAGCAAAAATATAGCAATATATTTAAAGTTTTATGTGAAGAATATGTACTAAAAACACTATGCACTTTCCTCCTCCTGGCATAATATTTTGAGTTCTCCTTTAATTATACCAAATATATTACAAACATTACCTCTAGAAAACTGATTTTACTAAGAAAATCTCCAGGTAAAATACTTAATTTTTTAAATTTATAATAAACTTTAGTAACAACTATGTTGAATAATTATAGTAGCTATTCAATTTAAAAATGATAAATAATCCAGCAAGAAACATTCATTTTTATATAAGAGGTTGAAGTATGTTTGTGAAAGGAGAATATGAATTCCAAAAAGTGAATATTTTATGAGACCATGCTGAAGGCTTGATACTGCAAAGGCCCGTACTCTACATGTTGATGGTCCTTTGCTGGGAACTTCCCACTGGAAGAGCAATTAATTAAATGATAACCTTTAGGCCGGGTGCAGTGACTCACACCTGTAATCACAGCACTGCAGGAAGCTGAGGCAGGTAGATCACTTGAGATCAGGAGTTTGAGAGCAGCCTGACCAACATGATCAAGCCCCTTATCGACTAACAATACAAAAATGAGCCAGGCGAGGTCACAGGTGCCTGTAATCCCAGCTACTCGGGAGGCTGAGGCAGGAGAAACACTTGAAGCCAGGAGGTGGAGGTTGTAGCCAGCCAAGATCGCTGCCACTGCATTCCAGCTGGGGAAACAGAGAGAGATTTAGTCTCAAAAATAAATAAATGAAGGAAATGTAAATTTATAAATAAATAAATTATGACCTTTAGAAACTATAATTTCTTTAAATTATTTAATATAGTAACTTAAACTTTACTAAAGATACTTTTCTTTTAGACATACTAAAATATTATTTCTAGTTTGAGAAAATTTTATGTCATTTTTGCTCTCTTACATGCAGATTATTTTTCAATAAAAGTTACAGCAAGTGTGAATGCGTCTCCTGCTTCCTCTTCCACCTCTTTTGATCTCCCACGTCTGAAACAGTGGGAAAACCTTCTCTTGCCTCCCCTCAGTCTACCCAATGTAAAGATTATGAGGATGAAAACCTTTCCAATAATCCACTTCTACTTAATAAAAAAGAAATATATCTTATCTTCATTACAATTGCCTCAATGTTTTCTTTTATTTAGCTTACTCTATTGTAAGAATACTTATCTACTACACATAACATATAAAACGTGTTAATGGAGTGTTAGTGTTATCAGTAAGGTCAGCAGGAGGCTATAAGTTGTTACAATTTGGGGGAGACGAAAGTTATACACAGATTTTCACCTGTGGTGAAGGAGGTCAACACACCTGATCTCATTGTTGTTCAAGGGTCAACTCTATATTCCATCTGCTACCCACATTGTGAAATATAATTTATATTTTTATTTGATTATAGTGTGGAAAAAACAAAATTATTAATAAGAAATAAAATAATTCTGAGGAGTGAAGTAATTGAAAGGCCAAACTTAAGTGTGGTGAAATAAATTTTACTCCTTATATATCCCTGTTAGTAAAATAATTAGATGTATCAAGTGCTTCCTTATAGTTAGAGGATAAAATGCAAAAGACGGAGACTTTTTCTTTGTCAGGAGAATTACTTCATTTAAGGGAATGCTGTGTTATTCATTGTGATAATTGTGATAGTTAACTTTATATGTCAACAGAACTGGGCCACAGTGTCCATCTATTTGGTCAAACATTCTTGATGATTCTAGTAAGGTGTGTTTTTGGATGAGATCAACATTTAAATCAGTGGACTTTGAGCAAAGCAGGTTACCTTCATAACATGAAAGACCTTCATAACATGAATGGGCTTCATCCAATTTGTCGAGGCTTTACTGTAACAAAGCCTGACCTCCCCTCAGCAAGAAATATTTCTGCCGGCTGACTGCCTTTACATTTGAACTGAAACACTGTGCCTCCAGCCTGTTCTTCCCTGTGTCTCCAGCCCATTGTCCTGTTGTCCTATCTTTCTGATTTTAGATTTACTAGCCCCTCCAGGTTTGTATGAGCCAATTCCTTAAAATAAATCTCTCTCTGTACGCACACACATACACATCATCATCATCATCATCATCATCATCATCATCCTTCGTTATATGCAAAGGATTGGTCCCAGGATCCCCTCATATACCAAAATCCACACATACTCATGTCTTGAATTAGGTCCTGAGGAACTCACGTACATGAAAATCAGCCCTCTGTATTCATGGGTTTCTTTCATTACGAATATTGTACTTTCTAACTATGTTTCCTTGTGAATGCAAGGATATGGAAGACAACTGTATTTACTGGAAAAAATCCACATATAAGTGGATCTGTTAAGTTCAAACTTGTGTTATTCAAGGGTCAACTACGTATGTACATCTTACTAGTTCTGTTTCTCTGGCGAACCCAAATATATTAATATTTTAATAATATTAGCAAACAAAAAGGACTAAATCTGTACCACCTAATTTTCAAAGAGCTTTATGTGTGTTAATATAATTAATTATTAAATTCATCTTATGAACTAGGTACTGCTGTTTTATCATTTTGTACCAATGGAAAAACCTGGTAATTTGCCTACATTAAAAGCAAATAGTATAGTTGAGATTCCGGCACTAGAACTTTAATTTTAGAGTATGTGCATCTCACCATTATTGTAATCTGTCTATATTGATATGTAATTTGGCTTCAGATGCACAGAAAAATTTTTACAATTCTTTGGAAAACACTAAGGGAGAAAAGTAGAATCAGTATATGGAGTCCATTTCTAAACCTCTGCCTGGTAATTCCCTTTTCATACAATTGTAAATTAAATTGAAAGTATGTAACAAAAACAGAAAGTCACACTAATATTCATAGTACCTATGGGTGCTAAATAATTTAATTTTACTTATAAATTTCAGATTATTGAAATTTAATTTCAAAGAAAATCATACACTAACATCATTGCAATAAAATTTAGGAAAGTATTTGGTAAACCATGATTTGTCCTTCTAAAATAAAAATATACTGTTATATAAATTACAATAAATAGAATGATAATATGTTGTAATATCTGAATAAAAATGGGATATGTAGAACTGTATTGCAATTAATTACAAATTGTCATTAAAATCTTTATAAAAATATAACAAAGGAAAGTGTAAAAATTCTAAGTACAACTGGTTTTCTCAGACTGACAAAGACCATGAATCTGTGAGGAATTTCCATGAGCTATGAAATTCAAAAAGCAACATTAAAACCAAGTCTCTGAGTAGACTTCAGTGCTAAAATGGTATGGGTTGTTATGGCATGGTACAGCCATAAGAAGAAGGAAAGATTCTGAATAATTGGACTGACATAAGAATTAAATAATAAGAACCCACGTAAATTGTATACCAAGAAGAACAGATAAGTTTTCCTTCCCCAACATGGGTTCTATATTTTCATTTAGAAAGTTTAGTCCAAGGCTCAGCACAATGGCTCACAACTGTAATCCCAGAACTTTGGGAAGCCGAAGGGAGAAGATCACCACGAGGTCAGGAGATTGAGACCATCCTCAACATGGTGAAACCCTGTCTCTACTAAAACTACAAAAATATTAGCCAGGCGTGGTGGCACGTGCCTGTAGTCCCAACTACTCGGGAGGCTGAGGCAGGAGAATCACTTGAACCCGGGAGGCAGAAGTTGTGGTGAGCTGAGATCATGCCACTGCGCTCCAGCCTGGGCAACAGAGTGAGGCTCCATCTCAAAAAAAAAAAAAAAAAAAAAAAGTTTAGCCTATTAAGATATAAAGTAATTATTAATATAATGGTTTAAATTTACCATTTTTGCCACTTGTTTTTTATTTTTTTATTATTTTGTTTTGAACAGAGTAAAAATTCCTACTATTTCATTTATTCTTCCATGTTAATAAAATAATACGGCATTTCAATTACTCTGTTGAACTTGAAGATATTCCTATCTGCTTTATTTTCAGTGCTTGATTTAGGCGTATTATAACATTTATCTTTAATCTATCCAGTTTGCCTAGAGTTAATATTTTATGACTTCACATAAAATTTAAGAACTTTTTAGTAGTACAGTTTCATTAACCACCCTATTTTTTGTGTAGTTAATGTCATGTACATTACCTTTACATATATTTTTAAAACAACAATATGGTATAATGGTTTTTAATTTCCCATGTCTATTGCTCATTCCTTCTATGATTTGTTTCTATCTGGCATTATTTTCCTAAAGTCTAAACAGCTTCCTTTGGCGTATCCTACAGTATACAAATTTACCGGTGATGAATTCTTGCACTTAAGAATTACATGACAATTTTGTTTTGTTTTGTTTTTTTAAGAGATAGAATCTCACTGTGTTGCCCAGGCTGGAATGGTTTGGCTCTTTACTGGCACAATCATAGCCCATGGCATACCTGAACTCCTGTACACAGGTGATGCTCCTGTTTCAGCCTCCCAAGTAGCTGGTATCACAGGCATACACCACTGCACCTGGTATATGACAATGTTTTCATTTTACTTTTATCTTTGAAGGATGATTTCATTAGATATACAATACTGGGTTGATTTTTTTCTTAATTTAATACTCCAAATATTTCATTCCTTTGACTTCTAGCTTTCATTATTCTGATTAGAAGTCAGCCTCATTAATGTGGTCATTCCCCTGAAGGTAATATGATTTTTTATTTTTATTTTTTTGCTTTCTGTCAGTATACAAGAGTGTGTCAGAAAAATATCTCTAACCAAAACCACGTTTTTCCTCTCCTCTTACCAACAACTATTGGCACGGAAGACATCTGTGACCAAATGTGTGTGGGGTCCTTCTCACACACCAAGCAGGGGCATGAGCTGGGTATTGTCCAATTCCATTTCAACACTATTTACCTGTAGATAGTTTCACAGATCCCACAGATTGAGAGCAAGTCTGGGCTTCTAGAAATTCTGACTGACCAGCTTCAAGTTGGCATTCCAATGATTTTGTCTTTGGGTTCAATTAACTTGATGGAGAGGTTTACTGAACTTAGGGAAACATGTTTAGTGGTTTATTATAAAGAACATTGCAAAGGATACAGATGAAGATATGTGTAGGATGATGAGTGGTGGAGGGGATGCAGAGATTCCATGACCTCCCCGATCCACCACCCTACAGAAGCCTCCACATGTCCAATTATTTGGAAGCTCCCTGAACCCTGGCCTCTTGAGTTTTCATAAAGGCTTCATTATATAGGAATCATATAATACACCATTGGCTATTGGTGATCAACATGACCTTCAGCCTCTCTCTTTCCCAGGCAGTTGTAGGGGTTAGAGCAGGAAGTCCCAAACTTCTAATCCTGCTTTTGTCTTTCAGGAGAGCAGCCCCACCCTGAAACTATCAGACTAAAGACACACAAAGGGCATTAAACTTTCTTTGTGACGCATAGTAACATACCACAATAAACTCTGTGTGTGTGTATATATATATAGATATATATATACACACATACCACATGTGTGTGTGTATATACATACATATGTACACACACACATATATATGTACATATATACCAGAAACTAATGATTTTTTGTTTATTTTCAGCAGTTTGTCTATGATAAGCTTAGGTGTGCTTTTGGTTTGTTTGCTTCTTTTATTCTTGTTTAGAGTAATGAAATTCTTAGACTTGTAAATTATATGATTTTGAAATCAAATGTGGGAAACATTCAGTCAATATTTCTTCATTTACATTTTTCTGCTTCTTCTCTTATTCTTCTAAGACTAAAATTGTTTATGTGTGTGTGTATAGATAATATATATATATAATATATATATTGATATAGTTTGACTGTGTCCCCACCCAAATCTCAGCTTGAATTGTCTCTCCCCGAAGTCCCAAGTATTGAGAGAGAAACCCATGATGAGGCAATTGAATCATGGGGACCAGTCTTTCCCACGCTATTCTTTTGATGTTAAATAAGTCTCAGGAGATCTGATGGGTTTATCAGGGGTTTCTGCTTTAGCTTCTTCCTCATTTTCTCTTGCTGCCATCATACAAGAAGTGCTTTCCACCTGCTGCTTTGATTTGGGGGCCTTCCCAGCCATGTGGAACTGTAAATCCAATTAAACCTCCTTTTCTTTCCAGTTCCAGGTATGTCTTTATCAGTGTCATAAAAACAGACTAATAGATAAATAGATTTGGTTGTGTGTGTGTGTGTGTGTGTGTGGTGTGTTTACTTTCTACTATTAATAGCTTCTTGGATTCTTCCAACAAATGCACAGTTTATGAGGTCATCCATGAATTTGTGCAGAGTTCTAAGAAAATTTTAAATTCTTGATTTGCAAGTCCTTCCTTCCTGTGATTTTCATCTTTACATTTGAGCTACTCTGGTAATCCCAAACTATAATATTTTACTGTTTAGAAAGGAAATAATGGTATTCTGCTTGAGTTCCCAACACTGTCTGATACCTATGGCTTAGGAAGTGCTCAAGTAAAAAGTCTCCTAAGTATAAATTTTAGTTCTCTTCTTTAATGATATTGTTTCTTCTAGAAATGCACCCTTTTTTCTGAAAAATGCCTAAAAATAGCTGTTTTCCAAAATATTTATCAGAATTTGTAATTATTTTATAGATAAAGCTTGGTCTGGTAAAACTTAATTATTATCAGAAAGCGAACTATTGAACTATTTTTATATGCTGAAATAATACTTTTTTTGTATAATTTTAAAACATGCTAAATTTTATACTGTTAAGCAGCAGCAAATTTGTAAGATAAAGTACATGGGATCCAACTTGATTTTTCTAAGATTAGGTATTCAAGTATAGTGAATCTTGGAATCAATGTCTTTAAAAAAATATAGTTATTTTATTTAACTAGATCAGCATACAGAATTCCCAATAAAATAATGTTGCAGAATGTCTATTAGTCTATCTAAATTGAGCTATACGCTGATAGAAGCTTCACTAGTAATGAAAAATGATCACCCAGTACAAAAAGGAGTGTCTTTTTTTTCTGAAGTGATCTCACCTATACTCAGTGACTAAAATCATGTACTAGACAATTAGGACTCTTGTGCTATTTTCCTTTGAGATTCAAACTAACTTAAGACAGTGGCTCTTCTAGCCATGATAAATTATACTCATTTGTAAAGTCAAATTTAGGTATCTGAAAATCAACATATCTAAACCTGAACTCATTTTTTTTTCTGTAACTTCCCTTTTTGTAAATTTCTTTCTATTTTTGTTGCCGTCACACTAGTGGAATACATTATCATCTTCCACTTGACCTCACCAAATAGCTTTCTTGCTGGTTTATCTGCGTTATGCTTATTTGTTTTAGATCTTTAATACACATAACATTGAGAGCTAAACTACAATTTGAATATGCTGCCTTCTTTGAAAAACAAAAAGAAAAAAACCCTATGCAGAGATATCTGTTTTCTTTGTTCTCATTCAATATTTATTCAATTTATTTTTGCATCAAAATTATCCCAGTCCTCACACAGAATATAATTTAAGGGCCAGTTTTATGAGTTTGTATTTTCTCTTTCTCACCTACTAACATCTTTTCCAAATTAAAAAAAAGAAAAAGAAAAAAAGAGTCTTCAAAGTATTTTCAATTATTATATTATTTCTTATTATTCCCTTTTAACTTTAACATGAAAATACAAGAATTTTATGTTGACATTGATGATACCAACTGAGCAAACCTCCCTCATTGATAAAAGTTAGAAAAATAAAGAATAAAGAGAACAACATATATATTAAAAACCAAGTACTTTACCGGAATCACATATAGGCACTTAGCTCGAATTGAGTAAAGTCCAATTTGAATTAGTGATCGTTTTGAATACAATGTCTCAGAGAACATTTTATCATTTGCCATATGTTACATAATTACATAAATGTTGGTATATGCTGTGAATATATTGCAAATTAACAACATTTCGTGTTTCTGAAGAGAAAATGAGAAATTAATTTGACAAATGTCAAGTTTAGTTCATGTCAAGATGCTTTTTGTGTCATGATACATCATGAAAGATTAAACAGTTATGTTCTACTAAATGGAACAATTTTGGGGCAGCAGCTGTGGCTTACATTCTTTCATTTGGTAAATTCATTCCACCTGACTTCAGAGAAATTGCTAAGATAACGTTTTCATAATATCCCTACGTTTTTATTTTTCTTGCTCATTTCAGTTAGAGTTAGTAGAGGAAAAGAAAATTCTGTTGGGTTATGCATCTTTAGTTGAAAAAAGGTACCACAGTAGTTTTATTCATGCATCAATAATTAGAAAATAAACACAAATTAAAATTTTATTCCTCTAAGGTTTATTTTAATGTAGAGTGGGATGTCTATAAACATCATGAATCATTTGGAATTCACTATAAACTTTATAAGATTTTAAAAGCTCACAACAAATATGGGTGTCAGCAGTGTTCACTGTCTCCTGTTGCTTCCTAAACTACATGCAGTATATTAAAACAGATTGGGAGACGGGGGAATCAGTTTGTCATGCTCCACAGCTGAAATGCATTTTTTAAATGTCTTGCTCTGGTTCCCTGTTGAATAAAAATGTAGTAAAAAGGTAGCCCAAGTAAGTCATCATTTTACACTTTTTTCTCTATAGCTGTGTGTTTGTTACAGTTTTCTGCTAAAAAGTTACTTCCCATGTTAAGGACATTTTTCATGATTTCTACCAAAAATATAGTTTTGAATAATGCATTTCTGTCATAGAAAGGGTGTAGATACAGACTTTAATAAATTATTCTAAATTTTTTTCTTAGTTAAACATTTGCACAACTCTTGTAAGTATAGCAGATTATCAAGGCTTTCAACATCTTGGTTGTGTTGCTGGTGAGATATTTTGTAATCATCTGATAACAAATGCAATACAGGATTTCTTCCACATCAGCATGTGTGTCAGGCATTATACTAGTCATTTTACATAGGATATCACCTTTAATGTGTATAATAGATTATATTGTTCTAAGATGCAAACTTAAGTACAGATCTTAAGATACTAAATAGTTTGATCAAATTATATATTAGTTGAGTAGTTACTGGATATCAAAGCAAGTGTCTCTGTTCTATAACATATGTATTTTACCTCTGTGAGGAAATTGACCTAATAGCAATCATCTTCTCACTTTTGTTTGTGATTAAAGTAAGGGATCTGTAATGGTCTTCCAATACACAGAATGGCATGTGTTACTCTTTGTTCCAAATGAATTATTTATTATCTACCACTGAATTATGACATAAACTTCCCATACGAAAACACTTGTTTAATTATTTGAATTGTTTATTTGAAGAGTTTAATACAGAATTTATACCTGAGATTATTTTTTATTAAAGTTAAAGCATTATTATTATTACTGTCTCAGTAAAAACTCAGAAAACATTTACACTAAATCCTTTATTCCAAATCATTTTAGAAACTCCAGGGACTTAATAATCCTTTCAGGGGATTAGCCTACATTTTAAAGCTCCAGTGATCCAGATAATCTCTTTGGGGAATTCAGCCCACAATTGAATACTCTAAAGGTAACACAACATTTCCGTTAGAGAATAATGTTTTATGATAAACTTTTGAAAATGGAAAAATATCATATCCTTTAACAAATATAAATTTTAAGATGGTACTTTTACAATGTCAGAAATATACTACCTTTATTCCAAGTATGTTTTATGTTTTGATTTGTATATATGAAATACACAAACCTATGAATTTACCACTTAAATGTAGATATGACAGTGGTGTAGGGTATTGTATCTACTTTCTGTAAAGTACTCTAGAGAGTCTGTCAAACAAATTTATAAGAATGAAAGCCTCCAAGGACATTAAGATTGACAGTGTTGATTTTAAAAACAAACAAACAAGACACAGAAAGGAGGCATATATAATATCATACTGAAAGAAAACATCTGAGTTTGTTTTTCTTATTTCTTCCACACAATACTAGAGAACCTCTCCTGGAATATTTGAAACTCTGAATACACAACTGAGAAGAAAACATTTCCTCCAGAGCTCCACGAAAGTTTTCAAAGGACAATGTTGGACAACATGTAGGCATTTAGAAATAGGACTGCAGTTGATGGTAGGATGCCAAAAGTATAACATTCTCTACTGAAGTTAAAAATAATTGAAAGGCTAAGAATTGACATTATGAAAAAAACAATATTTACATTATCACTATGTCTATAAATTGATTTTTATTAAACTTCTAAATTATGAAAAATTTATGAAATTATATTAAAATTTTGGATTACCAATTTCTACATTGATTTGGTTAAGAAAATAATGCTCATTTATCAAAAATAATAAAATAAAATTAAAACTTAATTTTATGTTAGTGTGGAGCCCCTGGGGATCAGAAATTTAGATGGATATCAACATGTGAAAGTATACTTGGGAATACTCTCAGAATGAAGAAGTTAGAGGGTGTGAAGAAAGTGGACTGGGCGTAAGGAAGAGCTTTACTGAAAAGCAGTTATCTTGTCTTATGGAGAGATCTGGACCTAATGGCTTTTCAGAATTGCCTTAACTTCCGGCAGACATGACAGCTGTGATACAATACATGGAATTGTCCTTAGATGCATACTGCACCCTGGGGAAGGTAAAATGACATGAGCTAGGTGAGCTTTTCAACCAAACAATTCTGAGAGAGCATCTCAGCTTTTACCATGCTGTCAACAGCACTCCCAGCAGATGTAGGGATGAATATATTGGTACCAAAAGAAGATCTGGGCTGGCATTATCTATTATTCCCCTTGTAGTTCTCAAACCCATTTTATTTAATAATGAATTGTGAGAAATGTTTCCCAGAATATTGGTGGAGCTCTTTCTAGGGAAACAGAGAGTAAGGTAAATAGGAGAAAGTACCATTGTCATCTCTGCAACTGTTCTCAAGATGGTAATTAATACTCCCCACCTCTCTGCTTCACCCACTGGAGATTCTTCTAATTCTTAGCTAGCACTCTTCTGGGTCTGTGGTAATCACATAGAGCTGTAGTAACAAATTACCACAAATTTGGTGGCTGAAAACCATAGGAACTTATTCTCTCAAAGTTGTAGAGGCCACACGTCTGAAATAAAGGTGTTGGCAGGGCTGGCTTCCCTCTAAGAAATCTAGAGGAAAAGACTCGGTCACTTCCTCCAGATCCTTGTGGCTCCTGACATATCTTAGTTTGTGGCAGCATAATTCCATCTCTGTGTCTACCTTCACATCCTTTCTTCCTTGTATTTCTATGTGTCCTTTTCTGTATAAGAATACTCTCAATGGATTTAGTTAGGACCTACCTACTCTAATACAGTATGGTCTTATTTTGCTCCTTGTCTTAAGTATATCTACAAAAACCCTATTTCCAAATAAGGCCATATTCTAGGTGGACATAAAATCTGGAGTAATGTCATTCAATCCACTGCAATCTACTGTCTGACCTTCCAAATATATATTATTCCCACATGCAAAATACATTCACCTCATCTCAAAATTTCTAAAAATCGTAACAAATTCCAGCATCAATTCTAACTCCAAAATCTTATCTAAATGTCATCAACTCAAAAACTCCCAAATCTTATTTTCTAAACCATCTAAGTTCAATGTGGATAATTTTCTGGATATGATCCATCATAGGAAAATTTCTTCATCATCTGCAAAGAAGTTATTTGCTTCTGAAATATAATGGTGGCATAAGCATAGGTTAGAGGATTCTATTCCAAAAGGAAGAAACTAGAAGAAATAAAGAAGATACTAGATTCAAGCAAGTACAAAATTAAGCAAATCACCATACGTTTTAAGGCCTGAAAATAATCCTTTTTGTTTTGATGATCCATCCTCTGGGCCTACGATGTGACCATGCCCTATGAGCATAAGGCTTACCTTCCGAGTTGATCTTCCTTTTGCTTGAAAGTTATCATTGCATGAGATGTCAATTTGATAAACTGGAGAACTGATAAAGGAAAAAGAAGACCATGAGACATAGCAAAATTTACTGCGTGGTACTTGGGCACAGTGGCATGAGAGGGAAAGTCCCTCCCAGAATAAAAAAGACCAGAGTTTTCCAACATGGGAGCACTTTCAAGAAAGAAAAGAGAACAAGGGAACTCCCAGGGGAGAGTTGTCTATGTGGTATTACTCAGCAGCACAGTGCTCAACAGCAGGTCAGAGATATCTGAAGGGCAGAAGCAGCCTGGGGCCTTATAAATGCAAGACTCTATCTTACCAATAAGTAATATCTACTCTGTGAGGTATACTGGGACATGCAAAGACTCTTAATGGATCTAAATCTGCATTATTGGGCTATTTTAAGAATAACTGAATGTTTAAAAATTTGATTTTGTACCAGTGGGCTTTTGAGATAATGGGTCTCAGCTGGAAGTAAAGGAGTAAACAATTTAGAAAACAGGTCAGGGGTGGGATTACAATCTACAGCCTGGAATCCCAGCACTTTGGGAGGCAGAGAGAGGAGGACCATTTGAAGCCAGGAGTTTGAGACTCATCTAGTCAAAATAATGAGACTCTGTTTCTTAAAAAATAAAAAAGGAGATAATACACAAAGGCCATACGTGGCCCATCTACATGCCTAGGATATCTTTCACAAAAGAGTGGACTCATCCTCAATTCATTCTATGAGGCCAGCATCATCATGACACCAAAACCTGGCAGAGACTCAATAAAAAAAGGAAATTTCAGATCAGTATATTTGATGAACATTGATGCAAAAATCCTCAACAAAATACTAGTAGACTAAATCCAGCAGCACATTAAAAAGCTTATCCACCATGATCAGGTAGGCTTCATCCCCAGGATGCAAGGTTGGTTCAACATATGCAAATTAATAAATGCAGTTCATCACATAAAAAAAAAAAACTAAAGAAAAAAGCCACATAACTATCTCAATAGACACAAAAAAGGCGTTCAATAAAATTCTCTATCCCTTCATAAAACTCTTAATAACTAAGTGTTGAAGGAACATACCTTAAAATAATGAGAGCCATCTACAACAAAGCCACAGTCAACATCATGCTGAATGGGCAAAAGCTAGAAGCATTCTTCTTGAAAACTGGCACAAAATAAGGATGCCATCTCTCACTATTCCTATTCACCATAGAACTGCAAGTCCTGGCCAGGGCATTCAGACAAGAGAAACAAATAATGGGCATCCAAATAGGAAGAGAGAAAGTCAACCTATCCCTGTTTGCAGATGACATGATCCTATATTTAGAAAACTCAACAGTTTCAGCTCAAAAGCTTTTTAAGCTGATAAAACAACTTCAGCAAACTCCCAGGATGCAAAATAAACGTTAAAAAAACAATTACTAGCTTACTTATCCACCGAAAAAAGCCAAGCCAGTAGCCCAATCAGAATGACAATTCTATTCACTTCTATTCACAATTGCCATAAAGAATAAAACACTTAGGAACGCTGCTAACCGAGGAGGTGGAAGATGTCTACAATAAGAATTAGAAAGCACTCCTCAGAGAAATCGGAGATGATATAAACAAATAGAAAACATTCCATGCTCATGGATAGAAAGAATTAATACCAATAAAATGGCCATGCTACCCAAAGAATTACAGATTCAATGCCATTCCTCTCCAACTGTCAATGTCATTTCCCACAGAACTAGTAAAACTATTTTAAAATACAAAGGGAAAAAAAAAATAGCCTTAATAGCCAAGGCAATCCTAAACAAAAAAAAAAAAAAAAAAAATCAGGACGTATCAAGCAAGGCTACCTGCTTAAAAGTACACTACAGGGTTACGGTAACCAAAACAGGATGTTACTGCTACAGAAACAGACACATAAACCAATAGAACAGAATAGGGAGCCCAGAAATAAGGCCACACATCACATCTATGATCATTTGACCTTCCACAAAGCTAACAAAAACAAGCAATTGGGAAGAAATTCTGTATTTGATAAACAGTGCTGAGTTAACTGGCAAGCCCTATGTAGATGATTGAAACTGTTGAAACTGGACCCCTTCCTTATGCCACGGACAAAAATCAACTCAACATTGATTAAATACTTAAATGTAAAACCCAAAGCTATAAAAACTCTGGAAGACAACCTAGACAGTATCATTCTGGACATAGAAACTGGCAAATATTTAATTACAAAGACACCAGAAGCAAACACAACAAAAGTAAAAATTGAGAAGTAGGATCTAGTTAAAGAACTTCTGCACAACCAAAGAAATACCAACAGAGTACAGATGACCTACAAAATAGGAGAAAACATTTGCAAACTCTGCATCTGACAAAAGTGTAATGTCTATACACCTAGAAGGAATTTAAACACATTTATAAGAAAAAAAGAATTCATCCCATAAAAAGTGGGCAAAGGACATGAAAAGACACTTTTCAAAGGAAGACATGCATACTGCCAACAAGCATATGAAAAAAAAAAAAAACTCAGTATGGCAGGTCACTGGAGAAATGCAATCAAAAGCACAATGAGATACCTTCCCACACCAGTCAGAATTGCTATTATTAAAAAGTCAGAATGTAACAGATGCTGGAAAGGTTGTGGCAAAAAGAGAACATTTATACATTGCTGTGGGAGTGTAAATTAGTTCAACCATTGGGAAAAGCAGTGTGACAATTCCTCAAAGAGCTAAAAATAGAACTACTGTTTGACCCAGCAATCTCATTACTGGAATATAAATAATTCTACCATACCAAAGGAATATAAATAATTCTACCATAAAAATTAATGCATATATATATATCATTACAGTCCTAATCACAACATCAAAGGCATGGAATCAACCTAATGTCCATCAATGGGAGATCAAATAAAGAAAATATGATACATATACTACACAGAACACTATGTGGCCATAAAAAAAATGAGATCATGTCCTTTGCAGGAACACGGATGGAATTGGAGGCCATTGTCCTTTGCAAACTAACACAGGGACAGAAAACCAAATTCTTCATTTCCTCACTTATAAGTGGTAGCTAAATAATGAGAACACACGGACACATAGAGGGGAACAGCTGACACCAGGACCTACCAGAAAGTAGAGCGTAGGAGGAGAGAGAGGAGCAGAAAAAAATAACCATTGGATACTAGACTTAGAACCTGGGTGATAAAATAATCTGTACATCCAACCCCTGTGACAAGAGTTTACCTATTTAACAAACCTGCACATGTATACCTGAACCTAAAATAAAAGTCAAAAAAAAAAAAAAATTCAAAGTCCACGACTTCTGCCAGAAAATGGCTGTTTCTTTCCTGCTAATTTTTGGCAAGAGGTCCTAGAATGATTAAGTAGCAACATTAGTTCAAAGTTCAGTGCTTAAAAGCATGTTTTCTGGTAAAAATGTCACCCTTTTAAGAATCAGGAACACTAAGCCTTTGGAGTCCTGAGTTATAGGAAGATAAAACACATACTCCATTGTGTCACTGGAATTGTTGAAAGCTGGATCACTCCTAATTGAACTACATCTTTTTGGACCCATCCAATAGAATTTTTGGTAACACTGATCCACATAACTGTGTTTATTTAAGGTGAACAATGCATACTTGAGGAAGACAACCTTACTCTATTGGATCGTATCTACAAGCTAATCTATTAACCACATCTTCAAAAGTTCATTCCATCTCACTTAACCAGGTTAGAAGCTTCTGGGTGATGTATGGTATCATAGAGTCAGTTGATACTCTTATCATGTGGCCTCAAAGCAAAGATTTCCCTGTAAATGTCATTCTTTACTATTGTTATTTTATGTGGGATTTCATGCTCCTGGAGCAAACTTTGTGCAAGATCTCAGAGTATTACTATCTGAGGTCCTGTAAACCAAAAGTAAACTAATATGCAAAATGTGTATCATGCACAGGCAAGATAAATCATTATCCCTTCCATGATTAAACATGTAATATAAACAACTCATCACCAAGTGGCTTCTAGACTTCATGAATGATAGTGTCATATTCAGAGCTATTTGTTCCTGTTGAAGTAAAGTTGGTTGTTACGCATTCTTGATGGATTACCCTTTAATATGCTTTCATGCTGTTGGGCCCACAATATTCTCCATCTCTGCCAGCATGTCTACTCTGTTAAGAGCGCACTGTGCCAGCTCTGTGGGGGCTGAGAGCAGAGGCTGCCTGACATCAATTGACCAAGTCATTATATTTACTTGGATGTGTTTTGTGTTGGATATTCTATGATGCATATTTACGTGTGGTACAAAAATCATAGTTGGCACATTGTTTTTATATGATGATCTCCTTGCCTCCTCCCTAGACTTCCTAGTTACTAGTCTTTTCACTAATCTCCTTTCAGGACACTGATCAAATGGCCAAGCCACTCACCACTGACCATAATTCACTATATAATCTTATCACAGGTCATCTCATGTCATGCGCAAAGCAGGTGACCACATGCACTGCTTAGAATTGTGCCCTTTAGAAGGTTTTTCTCACAACTCTTTCAGGTCCACAAATGAATTAAGCTGCTGTGATAAAGAAGTCTATTTTTTATCTGTTTCCAAAGGACAAGTCAACTCATGTATGAATCAAACTCATCCTTTCTCTTCCTCTATCAACTGGTGATGGAAAATCACCTCATGTGACAATTTTGCCAGTGATTCTTTTTCAGCTCACACTTACTGTCACATGGGGTGAAAGACATGGTGCGACATGGCAGTGGATGACATGGTGTATGGACAAACTGTGCAGAGAACTATAATCTGCCAAGAATCTTTTATCCTCTGACATGGCTTCCTGGTTATGTCAAGAATGCAAAGCCTTGACCACTCTTTACTTGTGCCATTTCTCATGGTAGTGTTCACAACAAAAGCCTTGAAGGTTGAGGTAATGTTTCTCTCTCAATAAGAGCCAGCCTTGCTTTAAACGTGGCACATACCAAAGCTAGTTTTTTCCAGCTGTGATGTTGCATAGTATGCTACCACTCTCTTCTGCATAGTCCCTCCAGGACTTGTGGGGGCTAAGAGGTATCAATGCTAACATAAATCTTACACTGTCTGCTGTGCCGTGAATAATAAATCCATTGTCTCTGTTTCAGGAGTTTTGTGTCTTCTGTCAGTCTCAGTAAAACAGTTACAGATTAACATATGAGACCGTGAAGTGTTGAAAGCCCCAGCCCTGTTATTTGTTCGTGAACTTACATTTGTCCGCTTTCCCTGCTTATAATTAATTATGGTTGTCCTGCTTCTAACATATGTTATACTGCCAGTGGGTCCTTACAATGCGTTGGTCTGCATCATTAATCTTTTGATAGGCACTTTGGCTGTATGGTCACTTTATATTTCAAAATTAGTTACTCAATCTTGATCAGGACCCAGTCACATACCAGGTGGTATTAATCACATATTGTTTATATCTATAGCATAAGAACTTAAAAGTTGTCCTTAAACCCAAAGGATAATGAATGTGTGTGTGTGTGTGTGTGTGTGTGTGTGTGTGTGTGTGTGTCCATGCACATGCATATACTGTTGGATCTTCAATGATTTATACTTTTGTTTTTGAAAGGCACATATTGAAGAACTTAAAACTGTGAAGTCTTCAGTGTTGCGTTGATCAGCATTTCAGAAATCTCCTGAGGCTTTTTTTTTTTTTAATCATTAGAATATATAGAAACTAGCAAGCTGTGGAATCAATGAAATTTAACTGCAGAAGTGTCAACAGATATTCTCCAGGGGCTTTCTGACATGTATTTATGTGTAAATCTTACCTCAAGCTTTCTGAAAAGCAGCATTTTATAGTTAAAATTTTCCTTCAATATACACTCTATCATTACATCAATGTAACTGTCTCAATAGTAAGTGGTATACTACATTATCTTTTCTTTTTTTTTGTAATTATAGCTCTACCTTTATGTTAAATCTGTAAGTTATCTAAGAAATACTATACTGTGTGTTCCTAGTGAATTTTCTATTCAAATTTTCAAGCAAAGATGACAATTACTGAAATTTAGACTAGCACTAGTAGAAAAAATTCAGTGTAATGAGAAGTAAATTAAAACCACAAAAAAACAAGACATTGTAAATCTCCAAGAAATAACAAAAAAAAGACAATAGAGAATATATGCTATACTATTTCATTTCTATAAGATTCTAAAAAATATAAACTAATATGTAATGACTGAAAGCAGAGCAGTGGTTGCTTTGGAATGTGTAAAGGGCAAGTGAGAGGGAAGCAGATATTTTGGGGGTATAATATATCATCCTTAATTTGATTATATTGATTATTTCACAGATATATCTAAATCTACATCTACATATATATAAATTAGTATTCAGCATGTGCAGTTTATTCTTTAATGCTTTACTTCAATAATTATGCTTAAAAATGTTAACTTAAAAGTGCTTCAGAAGCCTGAAGTTTTTATTGGTTGGATAACTTTTTTCCCCTTGGAATCCATAAATCAAGTGAAAATAAGAATCTCAAGGATAAATGATACCTTGCTATTGAAGTTGAAAGAGAAACACCAATCACTGTGGAGATAAGGTCAGCTTCATTCCAGATGCTTCATGAAGAACTAATGAGACTGTATCTCAGGACACTATGCAGAATACAGACTACTGTGCCTATTCTCATAAACTCAGCTATCAAATAGAAATGTAAAACTTCAAGTTTTACATGAAGCTGTTAATTAATAATTTTATGATACTGACTTGATCTAAGTTTTGCATATGCTCTTACTTTAAGATGTATTTGCAAAATAATGAAGACAGTGCACATACATAAAAAATTGAGAATTTAATTTGATTCCCCAAATGTATTCACAAATGTATTGTGTATTCCCATGCTAGGCAATGTTTTAGATATTAGACATACCAATAAGGAAACCATGACTTCACAGAACTTAAGAATACCATTTTGATTATTCATCTAATGAAAAATATATTTCATTAATAAGTACACATTATATATGTTAAATATTTCTGTCTTACCTGTGTAATTTATATATTAGAAACAAATACACATATTCAAAGTATAGTTCACTTTAGACAATTGTTAATAGCATTTTAGTTGCTGAATCAAAATCAACTCAGTACTTATAGTAAATACTTCGTAGTGACCTTGAGTGTCATTTGAAGAAGATATTACTATGAGTCCTACAGTTCTACACATCACCAAAAGAACTGATTTTGAAATCAGTTGTATGTTCACATGTACCTTCTCTTTAATATCAATGTGATGTATTTTATAACATTACAATGGAAAGTCATTTTAGATCATCTTAATGTCCTTTTTTTTTCTTCCAGAATGTTTGTATTCTAAAATGTTAATTATATCATAATTATCTGATTGTCTTCCCTCTGATTCATACTTCATATAATTATTAGCAAATAAATTCTAAAATAAAAATATAAAGGATACAATAAAATTCAAACATAGGCATATTGACCTCTACAAATGCAACCATATTACTTCTGTGCCCATATGAAATATTCTGTTTTCTGCAAGATTTAGTTAAATGAATCCATCATTTGTTTCTTTTATAGCCACAGAAACATGCTCTTCACCAATTTCAAATGTAAAACCTGGGAAACCATGAAATTAGACAGAATAGTGTTTTCTTTTATTCATATATAACATTCTCATAAATACTTTAAAAAATGGGACACATAACCAAGGAAGAAACTTGTTACCTTATTTCCTACAACTAACTAGCACTTCATATCTCACCTCTCTCTTGTGCTGTGCTCAGAATAGAGTAACTGTATCCCTCTAGCACTTGCGAATAGTGTCCATATTGAAAAGAAAATGACACATTGTCTCTAAAATCAATTTTCAGGTTTTCTATGAATAGATATTTCTTATTTTATTCTTTGAAAATAAAATTTAATGCAAATACTAATCCTTTATAAATTAAGTATAATATATTTGCTTAGGAATATTTTATGTGACAGATGGTGGTTATGAATATTAATTGTTGATCCTTTATTTCTGCATTAATGACTTGTAATTGACTGTGGACTATAATCATTGAATGTTGTTAATACCTCCAAATTACAGAGAGTTCTATATGAAAAATATTAACAGGTTTGGTTTGACAATCAGTAAGTATTTAAGATAAAGTTATTTTACTTATTTTTAATGACATTCAATAAAAATATTTCTCTTATACAATATCAGTTATGGTGGCAAACTGCAAAAATGACTATCATTTTTATGTGTATATTTGTATTTCACTTTTGCAATGTGATTTTATACCATCTTGCATAAAGCAGTGAAGTTCATTCTTCTACCCCTTGAATCCGGGCTTAACCAAATTTGTTTTAGTCAATAGGACAGCAGAAGACATGATGGAAACTTAGCTTTGGCTCATTCATTGGAGTATATACACTTGCTGCTCCTCAAACTCTACCACCACAATATAAAGAAACTCTAGTTATCTTGCTGGAGAATGACAGATTAAGTGGAGAAGAGGCCCAGAGCTTCTGGTCATCTCAGTGTTCCCATCTGAGATACCAGAGATTAGCTGAGTTGAGCCCAGAGAGGAAAAAGCATCCAGTCAATCCTATGCTAAATGATATACCTACAGATTCATGGGCTAAACAAATGATTGTTATTATAAGGTATTATGTTCTGGGGGTTTTTTTAAGGTAGAAAATGCTAACTGTATAGATTATTAACATGAATTAATTTTAAAACTACACACATATTCTGTAATACCTTTATAAATAATGCCTTTTCTTAGATTTATTCCTTGCTACAAGCACATAAATATCCAGGAGTCAGAATTATGATGAAAGATGACAAGAATAGACAAGATTGGGAAATGTAAGAATACCACATGAAACTGGACCACTTGTCTCATAAAACTGGTATTTATGGTTTCTTCTCAGTAAACATGGAAGCCGATGCCTTCCCCAGCCTTATAACTTGAGAGACTTACTTTCATCTTATCTTTCTCAGAAAATAAACCATGAAGCCTGCCAGATAGTATCACAGACTTCAGACTTACCGGATCAATACATCTGGACAGTGAGACGCTGGACACCACACCCATCATGATTGCCTAACTCACCACCAGTCACCTGCTGACCAATGCCTCTTTCTTAACCTTGCCTAATTCCTGTTTTCCCATACGTAGTAAAATTTCTTTCTTGCTATATTTACGACCAGCCGGACAATAATCCTGCCTATATTTTACTCAGTTTCAAACTTTATTAGTCTATTTTTAACTATAAATAAAATTTATAATTAAACTTTTATAATTTATAAACATTTTATAATTAATTATAAAACTAAAATTATAAAATTTATTATAAAATCATAAAATTAAAAACATTTATAATTACAAATTTTATTTATAATTAAAAACAGACTAACAAAGTTTGAAAAATGAGTAAAATATCAGCAGGATTCTTTTGTTTTGTCTGTTTTTGTGGATGATTTTGAACCTTTTTTCTTTCTTTTTTTACACCAGTTTGGTGGAGTCACCAAGAAACTTCAAACAAAGATATGCCAACTATGTTCACTATACAGTACAGCCACGGTCACACACTACCCACAGTGCAGTGGCAGCCGCCGCTCAGCTAGAAGAGGATCACACCATTGCAGAGATAAGCAGTGCCATTGTCTCTGCAGAAGAGATAATTAAAAATAAAATAGAATTCAACAACAACAAAAAATTATATGGGGGAAAAAAAAAACAGAAACACAGGTGGGAAGGAACTGACTGGTTGGTGACCTCACTTCCAGGGTGAGGCCTGTCCACATGGGGCAGCCGCCTCGATCCGGATGCCATGGACACACACACCTCCACGGCACTATTCCCTTTTGCACAAGCAAATACTTTACAGAGAGTGGCTCTCGATTAAAGGCTTGTGGAGGAGGATGTGGGGGAGGGTCTGTTCAAGGCAAAGTCAGTGCCAGCGAAGTCTGCCCTGGCCTCCTGGGAGCTGGCGGCGATGGCTGGGGTGTGGGGAAGGACTCCTGGCGGGCAGGATGTCACGAATGTCACGTTCTTGGGGACAGAAAACCAGTCACGGTGGGGGCAGCAACGATGTCCTGTGTATACTGTGTAGACATTGGCGGGGAGAAGGGCGTCTGCCCCGCAAGTGGGGATGGAGGGCTTGGGTCCAGCCAGCACGTGATCATAACTAGGCGTGCGCTGAGCGGACGTCCTGTGCAGGGTGGTGGGTGGCAGGACGTCTGTCCGGCTGGCCGTAAGGCAGACATGCTCTGCGATCCTCAGCTGCCTGTCAGGCCTGCCCTGTGCATGGCATGCAGGAGGGCCAGTCCAGGGGGCACCCCCTGGCCGCTGCCCCCACCTCCACCGCCGCCCCTAACAGTATGGAAAGTCAACGTTTTGCCAGAAAATCAAAGTCAGAAGCCACCTAGGTGTGCTCATAAAAGATTTTCTTCAAATATTGACAATAGATCACTCTGGAAATTCATGTCAATGGTAGCTGCCATGGCTTCCTGGGGCCTTCGCTCCTGCTCCCACTTCCGAGCCAACACCCTCTGCTGGTCCAGCATGGACTGGGGCTGGGAGCTCTGGGCCTGGGGGACGGCGGCGGCAGCCACTGCAGCTGCTTCTTGCTGCTGCTGCTGCTCCTGGTGCCGGTGGGCCCCCTCCAGTGCATCCTAGTATTAGGAGTGGAGGAGAACAGATTTGAGACTGATATGTCATCTCCTTAACTGCAGCACTCAATTTAAACTTTTTTCCCCTGGCAATAAGTCAGTGATTGACCTTCTGCGCAGCAAGCAGCAGGACCTAGACCTTATCCTTGGCATTATGATAACACAAGAACTATAAGTAAGAAAGACATCATTGACTTCCAGTTATAAGTGATGAACTGGAATTCTCTTTGATATGTTTACATGTGTTACAATGTAAATTCACTTATAATGTTAATAGAGAAATAGGCTGGACACAGTGGCTCACACCTGTAATCCCAATATTTTGGGAGGCCAAGGTGGATGGATCACGAGGTAAAGAGATCGACAACAATCTGGCCAACATGGTGAAACCTCATCTCTATTAAAAAATACAAAAAATAGCCAGGCACGGTGACAGGTGCCTGTAGTCTCAGCTACTCAGGAGGCTGAGGCAGGAGAATTGCTTGAACCCAGGAGGTGGAGGTTGCAGTGAGCCGAGATCATGCCACTGCACTCCAGTCTGGGCAACACAGTAAGACTCTGTCTCAAAAAATATATATATATATATATATAAATATATATAAATATATATAAATATATATATATATATATATATATAAACAGGTTCAGATATGGAAAGCATCATTTAATGTAAATTGAGGTTGAGGTGGGGCATAATAATGAAAACAAAAAGATTTCTCAAAATTTTATAAATGAATATCTATATACCCCATTGCTTTTCCCTGTCCAATTCATCTTTGGAAATAAACTGACTCAAACATGTAAAAGTTAAAGGTTTTATTTTATGTAGAAATGTAAGCAGAAATGGTCCATTCAGTGATACAATAGGTACTGCAGAAGTTAGGAAGAAAAAAATGTCCAGAATGATATAAGGAACGAATGAAAAGTTTCTTAGTGAAAAGTAAGATGCCTGGACATGCATGCTCTCAGAGGAAGAGGGACCAAAAATTACTGTTGAGTTGTTTTTAGAAATAGCTTGCTGATTGGACAGGAAGCAGGACTAGTGTGCATCTCCCACTTGGAAAAACAGAACAGTAAAATACTGAGCAAAATACTGAGTTCCCAGAGTGTAAAGGGTCAGAGCCTGCCTCTGAAGACACATCCTCACTGGGGAATCTGAAAATCCAGATCATGGAAGAAGGCTTTAACTCCACCTAGAGCTGTAACAGATTTAGACAGTGGCTTGAAATGTAGAAGTAGAAGCAGCAGCAGGAAAGTCCTTATAGGCATTCCCAGTTTCCAGCTTGAACCCAGGGAAGCCATCACTATGTTTCACAGGGGCCCTCAGAGAAGACAGCCAGTGGAATTAGGGAGAAGTTGTAGGTGAAAGAAGCTCCAACTGAATTTTGTGATAATTCTAAGTGGGCATGAACTTCCTTGAACATAATTTGTGGTGTGAACAAGAACTGCAGCAGACAGGAATGCAGGTGCAAGACACACAGCATTGCCACTAGATTGGGAGAAGCATGGCCTGAAAGCCTTGTTTGCTTTCTCAGCAGGAAGGCTTATGGCCTGGGCAGGTCTGAGTTCTATGTGCATGAGGCCTGGATCTAAACTCAGCACAGTTTAGCAGGGCACTGCTGAGCAAAACCTTCCTTGCCAATTGTGTGGGGAAACTGTGTGAGGTCGATCACTAGTGGCTATTTCCCTACTCCCTCGACGAACTCTACTGCACAGCAGAGGAAGCCATACTCCCCTATAGATCATAACCCCATTGGCCAGAAAACCACCCCTCATACTGCACAGTTATGGCATGCCCTGCCCGAGAAGAGTCCCAGCTAACACCCACCTAACCACACCCCACCTGATGGTCTCTACTTGGTCTGGTAGCCTAACACAAAAGACATAAACTCTTGAGATATTTATGGCACTGCCCATCACCTGAGAAACCAGAATACTTCCCCTGACCAACTTAGGGTAAGCTTATATCCCACTATTAATACTACAGCAGATGCTCTTTTACAAATGCCACATCCTGGCTGGAAGCCTACCAAGTCAGGCCATTACAGCAGCTTTTGGCAGAATAACAGTGCTTTCAGGAAAAAAGAAAACAACACCACTGCCTGCAACACCCTGGCTAACCAGAGGTTAGGTTCTGAGTCTGTTCACATGACATCTTCACTGGTAGCAAAACCAGTATTCAAGACAGCCAGTACACTAAACTATCTACAAACAAGGAATCTCAGTGTCTACATCACTCACCTGTCATCTCCACCAGAGCAGGTGCTGGCATTAATGCCTGGGAGACCTCAAGACTGGTGACATCACTGGACCCTTTGCAGACATTCCCCAGCACCAGCCCAAAGCATGGTAGTTCCATTTGGTGGCTAGACCCAGAAAAGCAATAGCAATTGCTTTAGTTCAGCCCTCAGAAAGAAGCCTCATTCTTAGGGAAAGGGGCAGAGTACCACATCAAGAGATCATGTTGTAAGATAAAATAATCTGAACATCAGGCCTAAATTCCAGATCTTACCACTTGTGGGAAGTTTATTATAGCAGAGACACAGTTGCAATGCTGAGTGTAGCAGAAAAAGTTTGCACCTCTCTACCACAACAGGCAGGCAGCCTCTGTGAGAAAAAGTCCTTATTAACCCCTGGCACTCCACTGGAGACACAGCTGGGGCTTCCTCAGGATGAAGGCACATATAGACAGCTTTTGTGAAACAATCCTGTGGGGTGAGCACAGCCCCACAGGAGGAGCACACCCCAGATTCAGTTCTGCATGAGAAACAGAGTCACAATTTCTTTCTGCTTGGAACATCAACATTTCTATAGAAGAAAAGAGGTGCCTGTCAGATTTGAGTAGCTGTAACACTAGAATAGGAGTGAGGCTGTGAGGTAAAGAGCTTTCCTGCTGCCCTGGCAGGGGAGGAGGGTAGTTCAAACTCCTCACCCTGATAAAATCTCAGCACAACATCACACTGAACGGGGAAAAGTTAAAGCATTCCACCTGAGAACTGGAACAAGACAAGGATGACCACTTTCACCACTTCTATTTACCACATTACTGGAAGTCCTAGACAGAGCAATCAGACAGGAGGAAAAAAAATAAAGAATATGCAGATTGGAAAAGAGGAAGTTGGGCTGGGAGCAGTAGCTTACACCTGTAATCCCAGCACTTTGGGAAGCTGAGGTGGGCAGATCACCTGAGGTTGGGAGTTCGAGACCAGACTTACGAACATGGAGAAATCCCGTCTCTACTAAAAATACAAAATTAGCCAGGCGTGGTGGTGCGTGCCTTTAATCCCGGCTACTGGGGAGGCTGAGGCAGGAGAATCGCCTAAATCTGGGAGGCAGTGGTGGCCGTATGCTGAGATCACATCTTTGCACTCCAGCCTGGGCAACAAGAGCAAAACTTCCTCGCAGAAAAAAAAAAAAAAAAAAAGAAGGAAAGAAAGAAAAGGGGAAGTCAAACTGTCACTGCCTGCTTATTATATAACCATCTATATAGGAAAGCTTATAAAGACTCATCCAAAAAGCTTCTACCTGGTAAACAAATTCAGTAAAGTTTCACAACACAAACTCAAAGTACACAAATCAGTAGTGCTACTATACATCAACAAAGATTGAGCATAGAATTAAATCCCTTTTAGTATATATATATGAATATATTAAATCCCTTAAATGTATATATATGAATATACTCAACAAAAAGGTGAAAAATCTCTATAAAGATGACTACGAAACATGACTGAAAGAAAGCAGAGACAACAAAAACAAATGGAAACACATCCCATAATGATGGCTGAGTAGAATCAATATTATGAATATGGCTATACAGCTCAAAGCAATATATAGGTTTGATGCAATGCCCATGAAAATATCATCATCATTCTTCACAGAAAAAAAAATCCTAAAATTCATATGCAACCAAAAAGGAGCCCTCATAGCCAAGGAACCTCTAAGCAAAAGAACAAATCTGGAGGCAACACATTACCTAACTTCAAAGTATACTTCAAGGCTATAGTTGCCAAAAAGGCAGGATACTTGTATTAAAATAGGCATGTAGACCAATGGAACAGAACAGAGCAGTTAGAAATAAAGCCAAATACTATAGCCAAATGATCTTCAACAAAGCAAACAAAAACATGAAGTGGGGAAAGGACACCATATTCATCAAAGCGTGCTAGAATAATTGGCAAGGTCCAAATAGAACAATGAAACTGGATCTTCATCTTGCACCTTCTACAAAAATGAACTCAAGGTGGAACAAACACAAATCTAAGGCCGGAAGTTATACAAACTTTTGAAGATAAATTGGAAACACTTCTAGACATTGGTTTGGGAAAGAATTCATGACCAAGAACCCAAAGGCAAATGCAACCCAAACAAAAATAAATAAATAGGACCTTATTAAACTAAAAAGCTTTTCCACAGCAAAAGAAACAATTAGCAGAGTAAATAGACAGCACATAGAGTGGGAGACAGTATTCACAAATTATGCATCTGACAAACGGCTAATATCCAGAATCTACAAGGAACCCAAACAAATCAGGAAAAAAAAAAAAAAAAAAAAAAACCAAGAAGCGGCAAAGGTTGTAAATAGACAATTCACAAAAGAAGATACACAAATGACCAGCAAACATATGAAAACATGCTCAAAATCTCTAAATATTAGGGAACTGCAAATTAAAACCACAATGAGCTACCATCTTACTCCTTCAAGAATGTCCACAATTAAGAAATGAAAAAAAAGAAAAAACAGTAAATGTTATGGTGGATGTGGTAAAAAGGGAACACTTCTATACTGCTGGTGGAAATGTAAATTAGTACAACCGTTATGAAAAACAGTATGGAGATTTTTTGAAGAACTAAAAGTAGAACTACCATTAAATCCAGCAATGCCACTGCTGGGTATCTACCCCGAGGAAAATAATTCATTATATGAAAAAGACACTTGCATATACATGTTTATAGTAGCACAATTTGCAACTGCAGAAATATGGAAGCAACCTAAATGTCCATTAACTGATGAGTGAATAAAGAAAACGTAGTATATATGGGCCATGGAATATTACTCAGCCATAAGACAAAATAAAATAATGGTATTTGCAGGAATTTGGATAGAGCTGTAGGTCATGATTCTAAGTGAAGTAACACAGGAATGGAAAAAAATATTGTATGTTTTCATTGATAAGTAGGAGCTAAGCTATGAGAATACAGACGGATAAGAATAATGCAATGGATTTGGGATACTTGGGGAAGAGGGTGGTAGGTGCTGAGCATTAAAACTACATATTGGATGCAGTGTACACTATTCGAGCGACAGGTGCACAAAATCTCAGAAATCACCACTAAAAAACTTATTCATGTAATCCAAAACCACATGTTTCCCAAAAGCTATTGAAAAAATAAATAAATAAACATGCCCATGATAGTAGAGCTTTCAATAATTGATTTAGTGCTTGTATCTTCAAGAAGAAAACAAAAAGCAATGCCAGATATTAAATAAAGTTCCCAGTATAAGTTTTGGAACCCTGATGAAAACAAATATAAAGAAAATGAAATCCCCCCCTACACACACACACATTCACAAACACAGCGACAAAGGAGAAGGAGAAGAAGTAAGAAGATAAACAGAGAATAGAAATTAGAAACTTTTTAAATTAATATCTATTATATTCTCAGCTATATTAAAGAAGTTACTGAATCTGTTAAAAAATGTGATTTAAAAGGAACATCCAGAGAGAGAAGGAGAAGGTATTTATAAGCCTCAAAAGCTGAATAAATGATTTAGAAGGAAAAGTCAGTCAAGAATACTTCCCAAAATAAAATATGAAAAGTTCTAAAACAAATAGTAAATACCCAAGATATTCAAATAATTTAATTATATGATTACTTGATATTTATTAAAGTAAAATTTAGGACAAGAAAATAGGGACAGACACCACATCTAGTCATTTCTTAATATACTATTGGAACTCCATTTCAGAGAGAAAAATCCAAAATTTACCAGAGAAAATTTTATAGATAACATAAAAACACACAAAGGTTAAGGTACATTTTATGATCAAATTTCTTTATAGTTGAAAAGAGTACATAAATACCTTCAAAATTTTGTAAAGACAATTATTTTCAAATTTCAATTTTATGCTTGGAAAATCTATCTCTTCAATTTTAAGCCCATCACATTTTATACATGTAAAAATACAATAAATGTATCTCTTAGTAGTCCTTTCTCCATGATGTACCAGAAGATCCCCACTCTAAGGAAAAGCCAACCTAAAATTAAAAGAGGCAAACAGAACACAAGACAAGTTATCAAAATTAACACAATAGTTACAAGATCTGATAAGAAACAGGAAGTTTCATGTGGAATATCTATACAAAGGAAAAAAAAAGAATCTGAAAGATTTTCTGATAAGTCCAATAATGTCAAAAGTAATCCACAGAGTTTTTAAAATTTTGCTTGAGAATTTTGAAAGTCATAGAGAGAAGTATGTAGAAAATGATGCAAACAAAGGAACGGATATGTAGCATGTCCAGTGGGAGAGTTACAGAATGATAAACCAGTCATTATCTTGTGATTGAATTAGCAGTAAATAAATTGATTTAGCCAAAATTTGTGATTCATGTATATGGGGCAGTTAAAGAGATGATAATGTGTAGGCTGAAGCAGATGTATAAAAATTACTAAATACTTACATTTTGTAATAGAATGTCAATAAATGTATTTTAAATTATAAAAGAAAAATAACAGAAAAAGTTTATTATAGTGAGACATAATTGGAAATAGGGAAAAAGTACTATATGTTTGCTTCTTTAGAAAGATATTCTGTTGGGCAGGAAGGAGTGAGTAGTGTCTCAAATTTTTCCTTACATATCATGCAATGTGAAGCAACCTTCAAAATTATGTGTTTAATTTTTTTTTAAAGTTTAAAAAATAAATTACTGCTCTTTTTGCTTAGGATTGTCTTGCCTATATGGGCTCTTTTTTGGTTACATATGAAATTTAAATTCAGTTTTTTTCTAATTCTGTGAAGAAAGTTAATGGTAGCTTAATGAGAATAGCATTGAATCTACAAATTACTTTGGGCAGTATGGCCATTTTCATGATATTGATTCTGTGTATTTAAAAAATACCATGACTATATCTGTGGGTTCCTGTAAGGTAGGAAAAGATTGGTGGTATTAGATTGGATCTATTTCCAAAGTGCATTAATTTCTACCACTAGAATACTATGCTTTATGTAGGATATGAGATGGTTCTCATAAAGTGTTTGAAAAAGAATCCTGACCAATTTGTGACATCAATTTTATTTGCAGTAACCTTTTTTTTTAATTTCTAAGCTTTTTCATTATAAACTTAAATGCCTCTTAAAAGTTACTGCTTACACTTCTTTTCTAAAATAGTAACATTTTGTGATGTTTAGTTGCTCATGTCCTTTCATTCCTTCAGTGCATCACAATTTGGAAATTGTGTCCGATCTATTCAACATATGAATTATATTCCCATATTATTGTTTGGCTTTCCACACTCAAGACTACAATCTTTAATTAGCCCTTCATTTATGCTTTCTTATGCTAATAGTATAGTGTACTTACTTCTTTAGACTCTCTTCTTATGAATTCTCCACCTGCCTTCAGAGTTACATTTCTAAAACTCGATTATAATCATGTCACTTTTCTTCCTTAAAACTTGTAAATGTTCTCATTGTCTAATGAATACTGTCCTGACTTCCTATTTGTCATCCAGTGATATGTGTGATCTTTAACTTATATTTTCAGATTCATATTTTTCTACTGTTCTTTTTACACATTAAAATGTGAATATATGTAGACTGGAATTAAAAAGTTGTGTCAGTTTTTGTACTCTTCTGATTCTGATGAAAAAAAAATCTTTGTTTTATCCAGTGTTTGCATATTTTTCTAGGTAAAGATATAAAGAATGCACTGGGAAGTTTCAGAAATAGGGCTTGATAAAAGCTGCTATTTTAAAACTAGAATATCTTTTTTGACATGTATTTAAATATTTTATGTTTTATGTGCTTGAGAAACCATCTGTGGCTGACACATTATGCAGTTTGTATTATCACCTGAGACCAGAGTCCCAGAGGCTGGCTTGAATCAACAATACTTTGCAACTGTATGTTCTAAAGTAAACTTTTGAGAGAATAACTAAGTTCCCCTTTGCTTCAGTAAAAATTGCTATAATGCTTTTATAATCAGGATTCCTTCCCACTTCTTGCTAGAGACAGTTGTGCTGTGTGGAATATGGTTTTCAAAAAGCAATAATCAAACAAAGTATCCAGGTGGCACCAATCGGTGTAGAAAAAAATAATTGAATAGAAAATAAATGTATAAGAATGGTGCATAGGGGGTTATATGAAAATAAGACTATCTAATAAAAAGGATTCCAGTCAAAAGAATGATGTTAAGGGAGATTCTGCATCATTTAAATCAGTCTGTAAAATGTATCTCTGCAGGAAAATATTGAGAAGAAATAAAATTTACTCAGTAGCTATACTCATTATTCAGCTTAAAGTTACTCGAAAAGACAAGGCCTGCAAATAAAATTCAATGACTCCTAAGAATTTCAAGAAAGGATAGTTTTGCTTTTAACATATGAAAAATAGATCATAAATTATACAGTTTTAGGAAACATGACTCAAGTATTTTTAAATGTTGACTAGTAACTTTGGAATAGCTAATATAAATGAATGACTTTGATATTAAATAATGGAAAAAGAAAAGACTGAAAAACGTGTACTTAATTTCTCAGACCCTTTACTAATTAAGAATGTATTATTGGCAATTGTGAAATCTACCTTGTCACATCGAATTCACAAGAAAATTGGCTCGTGATTGGAAAAAAAGAAACAGAAGAAACTTTGATTTTGATGTATTCTCAATGAAGTATCTTCCAATTAAAAAAAAGTGATAGAAACTAGAGGTAATTAATTAAAATAATAACCCAATTTTTATGGATTTCAATAACTTATCCTGTATTTCTAAATACACCTTGTGATTTTGTGTGAACCATCACCACTATACAGAATTATACTTCTTTTTGTGGTCTCAAATTGAAAAAAAAAAACATCAGGAAATAGCTATGTTTCACCCTAAAGCCAATGCTATGGCTGACCCAAAAGTAATAGCACTGAAAAATGAAAATTGCCTTCCATGTCACAGCTGGAAAAAACATTGTTATATTTAATAAAACTGGGACTTATCAGACTTTAAATTTCCTGAGCTCCTTCTTTCTGCTGGAGGAGAGTCTTTTGTTAATGGATCCCAGGAATTAGCATTTAATGCAATCATCAGATTTTATTTCATGTCTGAGATAGTTAAAGGAATGCATTCTAGCTAGCCCACTAAATTGTCACAAGTTAATGGCAAACCCCTAGTCTAAAAAAACAATGCCAGTAAACTTATACTAGGGTAAATCCCTTCTATTTTAGAACTTTGTTTTTTGTAAATAAATATGACATTTGAAAAGGATTCTTGAACCCTTTGTTTAACAAGGGTACAGGAACATGGCCACTGAGGTCCAGTTTCAATGCATATTAGAGGAGCATTAAAAGATTGATTCTCTTTTATTTCCGGGAATTCTATTACTAAAATTTTGACTTGAAAAAATCAACCTAAGGTGAACATAACATTTATGTAAACGAATTCTGATGTCACATGTTTATAATTCGAAAGTGAGAAACAATTTAAACAATAAAAATACAAATTCATAAAATAAACTATGTTACATTTATATTATGAATGAGTACTAGACATCAAAATAATTTTTATAAGCATATGCTAATATAAAAAACACAACATATTAAAAAGTGAAAAAGGGAGAAAGACAAGCTTCAGATACCATAGTCCTGTGACATCTGTTATGGTAGCCATTAGTCCCATGTGATTATTGAACACTTGAAATGTGGCTACTTCAAATTACAGTGTGTTGTAAGTCATAAGTACATACAGGATTTTGATGACTTAGTATAAAAATGACTGTGAAATAACTCAATATTTTATAGTAATAACCTATCAATTACATGTTGTATTAGTCCGTGTTCTTCAGAGAAATGAAACCCCAATAAGATACACACACACACACACACACACACACACACACACACACACACTCTTAATTATAGTGAAGTGTTGAATATCTTATGTACTATTTAAAAATAGGCTTTGTATTAAATAACTTTGTTCAACTATAGGCAAATGTTTGACCAAATACCTGGGCACCCTTACCCAGCAAGTTGATTATTAAAATTAACCATTACACATGCTATATATTTGGCAAATATTCAGTAAAATAAAATATACTATTAAAATTTATTTCACCTGTCTTTATATGTCTTTTTATATAACAGAAAATTTAAAATCACATATGTGATATTTATATTTCTATTAGACAATGCTACTATAGATATTATATAAGCAACTGATAATAGTACTTATTTTGAGGTGATTATAGGTGACTTAATTTTATAAGATTTTATGGTTAGTAAGTGTATTATCTCCTCACTCTCATTGGTTTCAAAGAACTTCTTGATTTCTGCCTTAACTTCATTGTTTACCCAGGCTGTATTTGATTTTCATCAGAGGATGGCCAATCACATGGTGCAAAATGTCAGTTTCTTTACTCTTTAAGAAATTATTGATAAAATACAATAATGTATGCAGATTAGTAAAAGCTAAGCAAGAACTGTTTTAAATTCCTATGAAACAAAATCTAGGATATGGTTAATCATAGAATAGCTGAAAGTGGTTATTGACCATTCCGTTGCAGATATTTTTAGTTCTCAAAAATTTGTAAAAACAATTAATGGTTTCAGCATACATTTTAAAGGATACTATAAATCTATTACAGAGTGCTAAAAATGTTGAAGCTGCTGGGCGCTATAGCTCATGTCTATAATCCCATCATGACTTTGGGAGGCAAAGACAGAGGCAGTGCTTAAGCCTAGGACTTAGAGGCTGCAATGAGCTATCATCATGCCATTGCACTCCAGCCTGGGTGACACATTGAGATCCTATTTGGAGGAGGTTACTGAATTTGTATTTCTATTAATTTTTATAATACAGGTACTGTTTGATGCTAATAACTTTGACAGCGTTTGAACATTTAGGTTTAAAACAAACTTTATTTTAAAAGTTTTTGTTATCCAGACTACTGGGTAAAGGCATGAAAGCTAAAAGATACCACTGAAAATATATGTATGGTAGGTACGGCTCATTGGCTCATTCTCCTGTGTTTTACTGTGCATGGAACTGGGATGTTAAATACAGCTTCCCAAACTTTCCTATAATTCAGATCTTGCATGGCATATGGCTGCTGCCAAATAGCTACATGTGAAATATATTTTGAAGACCGATATGGATATTTCGGGATAAAGGCTATGCCTTTGGTGTTGTAAGAAATACAGAAGCTGAGTTATAACTGAATTTCAGAATTTATTAGCTAGCTTTGTAGATGTTATAGTTGATTCAACAGTTTGGTTGTGGAGACTGTAGAAAAAGTGGTGTGGTTTTGGGACCAGTATGTTTGGCAATGTTTCGTGATTACTCAGCTTTTATATCTTGGCCTACACCACTCTTCTCTTGAAAGATGAAATTTGCATTATTGTTCTGGGAGAAATAGTCCTCTCATGAAGCTCTTCAAATAAATGTAAGCCTCCTAATTCCTTTAATTAAAAATTGTCTGCTTAAATTCGTTTAAGGGTATTTTTGTTATCAACAACCAATGAGAAATATAACCCTATAATTCATAAATAATAAAAAAAATCTTTAAAATGTATTTTATTACATTTTATTAATGTTATTAGCATATTATTTACTTACATAATATATTAATTATGAATATATGTTTACACTTTAGATACAGATACCCACACATCTGAAAGCAAATAAGACAGAAACTCAACTCACTTAAATAACATAAGTAACAAAGTTATGTCACTGAACTATTCTAAATCATTTTAATAGCTACCATGATATATATATATTAATAATTAATAATTAGCAAACTCCATCCATCACTGTTGGCCATTGGTAGTGATTACTTTTTAGTGAAAAGTTATCATATAAGACAACTGGTGACATTATCAGAAATGATATTTATTAATATTTATATTTATTTTTGAATGTTTAACGAATATTTTCAAATGACATTCAAGAACAATTTATACTATTAGAATATCTTGATGGTATTAAAAAGCTTGTCTGCTACAGCCGAATAGAATTTACTTTGTTTTGGTTAGTATTCTGAAATAATTAGTAAGGTTAATCATTTTAAATTTAAATAATGACTAACATGGTCACCTACTTTTTTTCACATACTTGACATCAGATAAATGATTACTTTAGAATTTCAACTTAACTTTAAAAAGTCTTTAAAAAAACAGACTTCTTTAGAGTAGCAAAAATATATAAAATTAAGATTTATACCTATGAAATCATTAATTAAAGATTGACAAAATTGGCTATGTATAGAAAAGGATGTGGAAGAACATACTTTAGACAGAAAACAATAAACACATCAAATGTTGAGAGCATACTTTTTGATATGGTGCTTTTTAGTGAAGCTTTTTTATTGATGATACAATAATCTCATCAATTAATGTATTTGAGGTTTATATAGTTTTTCTTATTCTACGCTGTTTACATGGAGTCATGCTCATCCCGACCTGAGACATGATATTGAACAATATTTATAATAATTAAATTTAATGAACTCATTTGTGTAAACACAGGAAGGAATTTGTCTTCTAGCTTTGTGTCTTCTCCCACCATCACCATCTAATTCTGTCTCTCAGAGATAATAGAGATTAATCTATAAAAATAAAAATTAAACCTATAGGTATCAAATTAGACTATTTGAGAAAAGTCCAGTTTTCAATTGTGTCCCATTTGTCCTTTATTTTGTTTGAAGACAAATATAGCAAAATTAGAAAAATGCCTTAAAGTGTCCCCTATTGATATTGGATCAGAATTGATCCATTTATATAATAAAGAATAATGAAATACAACACTGTAATTTTAAAGTACAGTAAATACATTTAAAATAGTTTCTTTTTTAAATGTGAAATCTAGGTTACTAGAGAAAATATAATAGATACAGATATTGATTCAAATTATATTAAAATAGGGTATTTAAATTCTTAGATATTTTATCTACATTTAATTTCCATCTGAAGATAAATACTAGAGACTAAAATTAAGCTATTATACAGTAAAACATTAAAGTCCTATATATTAGGCTATTCTTTCATTGCTATAAAAAAAATACCTGAAATTGGGTAATTTAAAATGAAAAGAGGTTTATTTGGCTCATGGTTCTGAAGGTTTTACAGAATGGATAGTACTGACATCTGCTTAGCTTCTTGGGAAGCCTCAGGAAGCGTACGATCACAGAAGAAGGTGAGGAGGGAACAAACATGTCACATGGTTAAAGCAGGAACAAGAGAGAAGGAGAACAGAGGAAAGTACCACACACTTATTAAATGACCAGATTTTGCAAGAACTCTATACAAAGACAGCTCCAAGTCATGGGGGATCAGCCCCCATGATCCCACCAGGCCCCAACTTCAGCATTGTGGATTACAACTCAACATGAGATTTGAATGGGACAAATATCCAAACTATATTATCCTACGTTATAAATTGTATTCATTTTTATACATAAATGTGTAAAATATTTCATATCCATTCATTATGCATTTCCACAATAGCACTTTACTATCAACACATTTTCTTGTTTATTATAAAGCCAAATACAAGAGTTTTAAATTCATTTTAAAAAGGCAAATTTTGTGGGAATAAAATAAGTGAGGAAGTATTGGATAATGGCTACATTATTAATAGGATTGCATTTCTAATTTATGAGAACTTTTAGTGTGTCATAAATTGCTGTACCACCAATTAAGCCAATTTTATTAATGACAGCAATGACTATTAAATCATTGTCTGCTTTACAACTACAAAGTTGTAATGTATTTCTTGTTCAGTGTTCATTTTAAAATAGCTTTATTCATTTAAAATTGTTTTACCATTTTTTTCAATGCATATCATAAATAAATGATGAAAATTTTTATTTGTATTTGCAAAAGTTAATAACATTATACTAGTATTGGTGTTTGAAAATCCACTGATCTTGGATAGTTTTCTTCTCATTTTATTTACTTTAATTAATGAATTAATTTTTTATTGTACTTTAGGTTCTTGGGTACATGTGCACATCATTCAGGATTATTGCATAGATGCATACATGGCAATGTGATTTACTGTCTACATCCCCCTGTCACCTATATCTAGCATTTCTCCTCATGTGATCCCTCCCAAACCTCCCCACCCACAGCTGTCCCTGACAAACCACCCCAACAGACCCCAGTGTGTTATGCTCCCCTCCCTGTGTCGATGTGTTTTCATTCTTCAACACGCACCTATGAGTGAGAACACATGGTGTTTGATTTTCTGTTCTTGTTTTAGCTTGCTGGGAAAAATGGTTTCCAAATTCATCCATGTCCCTACAAAGGACACAAACTCATCATTTTTTATGGCTACACAGTATTCCATGATGTATATGTGCTTATTCTTTATGATTTTAACCTGTCAGAAATACTTAGCCATATACTATATATTT
>CAUYQU010029533.1:0-55758 GCA_963574635.1 Cheracebus regulus
TCTCTTTTTCTAAAATCTCTTCCTCTTTCTCTTTCATTTTTTCTTTCTTTTGCTGTTTCTTTCTTTCTCCTTTTCTCTCTTTTTCTAAAATCTCTTCCTCTTCCTTTCTCTCTTTCATTCTTTTTATTCTTAAAAAAAAAATAAATAAATAAGAGACGTAATTACAAAAAAAAGAAACCTGGCACATGGTTGGAGCTTATGAAATATTAGGTTTTTGTTTGTTTGTTTTGAGATGGAGTTTCACACTTGTCTCCCAGGCTGGAGTACAATTGCGTGATCTTGGCTCACCACAACCTCTGCCTGCCAGGTTCAAGCGATTGTCCAGCCTCAGCCTCCTGAGTAGCTGGGATTACAGATGTGTGCCACCACGCCTGACTAATTTTTGTATTTTTAGTAGAGACTGGGTTTCACCATGTTGGCCAGACTGCTCTTGAACTCTTGACCTCAGGTGATCCACCCACCTCCACCTCCCAAAGTGCTGGGATTACAGGCATGAGCCACAGCACCTGGCCAAATATTAGTTATTTTTAAATGTTATTTGCTCTATAGTACTAACACATTGTAATTGAATGCATTAGTATAGTTTGACTCATTAATTCCAACACTAATTTAGCAGATATTTATGGATGCTTATAAGGTACAAGGTCTCATAGATTAGGGTTATAAAGACATGAGCCCTGCTCCCATGCGGTCACGTAACTCCAGTACAAAGAAGGAAAGAAGAAAATCCTCTGAGTATTGTAATAGGAGGTGTAAAGGAGTAGTTAAAAACAAGGTTTGGAGCCAGGAAGACTCATGCCGAATCTCCTCAATTCCTGTATTTTCCTTAAAACTATATGTTTCTGAACAAATTACCCTCACCCTCTTGATTTCTATTGTTTCATCTGTAAAATGATAATGAAAATGATTTCAATTCCTTTTAAATAAGTTTAAATGAGATAATGTAATACTTTAGGCTTCTCATAAAAATAAATTGAACACCTATTACTTGGCTGTATAAGACACTGAGGATCCAACAGTTCTTAAGCAAATTATGTCAGCCTTCATGGAGTTTAGCCTTGTGGGATTTTGAACACTCAGAGAGATTTGCTATGAAATTGAATGCTTTCACTGCAAAGTTATGAACTTTTCCCTTGGACCATTAAAAAACAGTAATATATCTCTACTTTAAGATAAATGAAAGCACCTAATGTTTGCTGTTACATATGCTGTATAATGTTTTCTCTGTATTTCTAAAAATGTGTATGCAAACTGAAATACATTTTCAGTATAATTTCATCCATGCTTTATTTTCATGTAGGTTTGATTTTTGATGAGTAGCAGGTACTTGCTTAGCAAGTGATCAATAAGTAATAGCATGAAAAACAAAGATATTCTGAGATACAGTGGGGTAAGATGATTTCTATCAGGAAAGGCTTTTTGGAGGAACTACCATTTGAGCTGGACCTGGAAAGAATAAAAAACAATATTTAATATAATACTTAAATAATATTTTAAGCATCACTCAGATTACACCTAAGCATCACTCAAATTACACCCACTTTACATGTCCTGGTAAACAGGTACTTTAAATATGTTATTTTATATATTATTGCATCTGCCATGCAATGCTGGCTACTGAGGCTATGAGATAATAGTACATTCAGCTGGGTTGAGTTCTTAGTCTTTGATCTGACTATCCTGAAGGAATACAATAATTTTCTCTAAACCCACTGTATGAAGTATCTTACTTCTCAGAGATGGTGCAATGGGCTTTAAAGTCAAGTCTGTAGTTACTTATGCCAGCCAGTCTTTTATTCAGTATTTCCCAGAAAACAGTAGTTCTAACCATCAGAGCTTAGCTTTTCCCTTTAGAAAATTTGAGACTGATTGTACATTTTCTCTGAAGAAATTCTTACAACTTTTAACTTTGTAAAAGAAAGACTCAAAATTTGTGTAAAGAATTATGCAAAATAATTGAAAAGAATTATAATTGATAGAACTATAAATTTGTTTGAGAGGATTCATGTTCTTCTCATTAGCTTTCCTTTTTTTAATTTTTGTCTGAGACAGTGTCTCACTCTGCGGCCCAGGCTGGAGTGCAATAACATGATCTCTGCTCACTGAAACCTCTCCTATTGGGTTCAAGCGATTCTCCAGCCTCAGCCTCCCGAGTAGCTAGGGTTACAGGCACGTGCCACCACACCCAGCTGATTTTTGTATTTTTAGTAGAGACGGGGCTTCACCATGTTGGCCAGGCTGGTCTTGAACCCCTGACCTCAAGTGATCCACCTGCCTTGGCCTCCCAAAGTGCTGGGATTATAGGCGTTAGCCATAACGCCTGGCCTTTCTCGTTAGCTTTCTAGTTAACTTTGCTTGGTGTTTGAATTCTTCCTCGTGCAAAACGCAAGAAGGCTTTGATAGTATGTCTACAAGTTTACTTTCCTAAACTCTTTAGTTTCTTTTTATATATCATTTATATTTATAGAATATTTATAGAATGTCCTCTTGTGTCTAACCAAGGGTATAATGCAGTTTTTAGCTAGTTGAAAACCAGAGCTGCTCTTAAGATTCTCAACACATGAGATACAAAAAAAGGAACATGTCAGAGGAAATTTAGGAACCTAGAGGGGAGGGAAGGATTGGAGAATCTGACAAGAGATGAATTCACCTGAAGGGATGACCACCTCCCAATTTAACAGCTTAATTACCAGTTCTGCATGTGGCTGAGCCTTCTGGAGTTTCTGATAAAGATGATGAGAAATGATTATCTTCAGCTTAGCAGTAGCACAAAAAAGTCTATTAGATATCAGATGCAAAACACAAAAGTCCTTTGAATCTACCATTTTTTTTCTTACTTGGCATATGATTTGCTTGAGTCTTTTTTTTTTTTTTTTAAATTAAACTACTCCAAGAAAAGTTTCTCTTCTTGGAACATATTTTTAGTAACAGTTTTTGTCTCTTGGGGGAGAGGTAATGTGATAAGTTTTTTTATTTAATCAGTCATCTAAAAATAGAAGGTAAATGTCTTTTTTTTAAACAGAAATCTATTTAAAGCAACTTAGAAAATGTATCAGGATTGTGTGTATAATTACAGTTTTATATATTCTTACTATGTAGTGTTACAATGATTTATTATTACTGTTTTAAATATAATTTCATTGACATATATTTAGAGGTAATTTAGAAACAGACATTTAGAAAATGTTTCATTTCAATTACTAAAAATATGTTATTTATAATACACAAAATAAATCAGGTGTCTTGAAATACGGTGATATACTTCTGGGGGTTGTTTTATTCAAACCTTTATTTATGTATATGTCTTTAGTCCAAAGAAAGATCTAGAAAACAAATCTCTCTGAGACTAAATTGAACATCTGAGGCTTGTGGAATGCTGAGGATAGAAAGAAGGTCATGGAAATGAAATTTGTATGTCTATCATTCATTTTTGTTGCTCTTCTATTATAAAAATATTTCTGTAACAGCTGGATTCTGTTTACCTGTCATACTGAAATATGACAACATTCTGTCTTAGCTTTAAATTGTGTAGTTTAAAAACGTAATAGTAATAGCTTCCCACTTTTCTTGTCCTGGTAAAGAGGTGCTTTAGATATGTTATTTGAAATTATTTTTAAAATCCTAAATTACTCAATCTAGAGTGGTCATTTTATGCCTATTTTTAACAACATGGAAACTGAGGCTAAGAGAATTTAAGTAACTTGCACAAAATCACAACATGCTAAGTGTAAGGATTTAAACCCAAAACACATGCCCTGAACACCAATTCTAATGCCCTTCCTGTTGAATCCTTTGCAATTGTGAAACCCTTTTTATTTTCTCAAAGCAGAACCTAAGTAGATGTACGGCATTATTGTCATACTGCCGATGAAATGGCTCATCTGCAGGAAGGAGAGCAGAGCAGCTACATAGATGGGGTCTGGTTGCCAACTGTGTAGATTTCAGGCGATGCAAAGAAAGGTTGGAATGGTTGGACTCATGGAAAGTTGGCCTCCCTACTTATCTGCAGTCCTCTTGTTTCAGGTCATTTACATTCACGGAGCACTTCAGGACTCATTGCCAAGGCTCTGGTGTAAGCATCTCTTTGGTATGCAGGCACAGATGAAGCTCTTGAAGATGGTCGGTGCCCCAGGTAGAAAGTTGACCCAAGTGAGTTCTTTGACTCTTGAGAAATGAGCTCAGTTATAAGAAAGGAGAGTGTTCTGAGACTTGAAACAGAGGAAGGAGAAAGTGAGTAAAATTGGATTTAAATGGAAATCTGATGTTCATTTGAATTTGTTCCAGTTATGCTTGGAATGCCTGATGCATTTGAATTTTCAAGTTTAGAACAGTATTATGTGAAAATGCCTCGATAATTCCAGAAAAGAATATGTCTAAGGGGAATGAAGAAGTAAAGGTGTCTTTTATTACTTTCAGCTTTTCCTTAAATCCATTTAATTATAACACCAGCTTACACATCTGTAATAGCTTTTCAGGGCACTTTGTGATATATAACTTTGTTTTACTCTTAATAGATCTTTGTTGTAGGCAGCACAATTTGTGTTTTCTTCACCTTGTTGATAAAATAACTGAAGGGCAGAAAGATTACATAAATCTATTATTACTCTTAGAATTTGTGGTAAGTTAATAAAATAGAATTATTTAGAAAGATGTGTTTGTGTGTGTATGTACATATATATGTGTGTGTGCCTCAAGATTTTAACTTTAAACATAAAAGTCTATATTCTGACATGGGCTAAGGCCTTGCGTTTGCATATGTTTTTGATGATTGAAGTTCACTATGATATTTTTAAATGTAAGTCAGACCCATATTGAATCATCTATAATTTCTAGGGTTTTATTTGGCAGGGGGAGAGTAGGTACTTAAATTTTTAAAGCAATGGGTATATCTCTTTTCTATATTTTTGTTATTTTTCAAATATTTAATTATCATATTTGACGTTTGTTAGTCACTTGCCTTTACTGAGTCTTAACTAAAACATTCAATAGCATTTTCATAGTACTATAATTCTATTTGCAGATCCATGATCTAATGGTTTACTAATATTTAATTAAGTTGTACAATTACAATATAACAAGTACAACTGACAGGGACAGTTTTGGGAACAAACACAACTGATTCTATTAAACATACAACACAACGAGTGGGAGCAGACGTGTGGATATACTTGTGAGTATTCTGCTAACTGTGAGCATACAGTGTGCCAAAGCATACGGATGTTTTAGAGATGGAAGGACAAGCTTGGCTTTATCAGTTTCAGAGACTTCTATTTTGACTATAAATAGTTAAGTTGAGAAAAGAACACTTTCTTCTTAGTCATCTTGAATATAGGCACAGATTTAGCTGTCTATTCATCATAACATTACTTATTCAACCAATATTTATTAAGTACCCACTATGTGCCAGATACATAGTTCTGGCAGCTGGGGATACAATATAAATAGAGCAGATATAAATCTCTACTCTTAGGAAACGTAAAGTCTACAAAGTAGAAAGACATTAAACAAATTAAATGTGAAATATAGTGAAAAGTCTATGGCAAAGGCGAAGTGGTGTTTGAGATAGGGTTTGTGATTTGAAGGCCTTACTGAGTTCATATTTCTGTGAAGATGCAAAAGAGAGGAGAGTTAAACATACTTGAATGGCTTTAATACAAACCAATTGCAATTGGGTTCAAAGAAGACAGTTTTGATTTCGCTAGGTGTGGAGATTGGTTGACCACCTAGAGGGGCAGCAAGTGCAAAGGCCCTGAGGCAGAACAATCAGTCTGTTTGAGGGAGAGCATGGACACCAATGTGGCTGAAGCAGGGTGGAGAGGGGAAAAACAATCAGTTGGACCAGAAAAATAATGAGGGAGAAGATGGAAGTAGAGTTTCAAACAGAATCTTCTAGTTTCTGTTACCAGGACTTTGGCTTTTACTCAACAAAAAGACATTGGAATATTCTGAGCAAATAGAAGAGATGATCTGAAAGATGATAGCATCACCCTGTGTGCTTGGTTGAGAATGTCTTAGAGAAGTCTGAGAGTGAAAACAAGCAGACCAGTTAGCAGGCTGGTGCAATGTTTCAGGTGTGGGACAATGATAAAGTAGGCAGTTTTTTTAGCAATGAAGTTAGCAGTAGAGGTAGATATTTATGTTACTAAAACAATGAGAACATAGTGGGAGAGATGAAGCCAGAAAAATGAGAAGCAATCAAAATATTTAGCAGTAGAAGATTGTCTGAAATTATATTGTGACCACATAATGAATTACTATATAAAATGTATGTGGAAAAATATCACAATGACACATTCAGTCATGATATACAGTAATGCTAAGTCAATGTGGTACATTCCAAAATAGACTAATGATATTTTTGCAAATACAAATTGCACACATATTTTATTTGAACATACAAGGTGTACAAAAGACATATGCATGAATTATGAATGCTTTAAAAGAATCTTATTTTTACATCTCTGCACTTTAAAAAGTTTTCTATACAGTAAGCATGCTAAAGACATTAGCTAATTCATTTCTTTGTTCCATCAGTGCATTTTTTTGAGCAGGGACTATCTTTAAAATGTTGCTCTTGGCTTTAAAAAAAGATTAAAAATAAATGAGACATAGTTCTTGTCATCAGTCTTTATAATTTTGTCGATGTAGAGTAATATGATTTATATACTAATATTATTAAAAAGTTAGAGAAGCACAAATAAAATATTATAAGGGGTTAAGAGGAGACAAATAATTAGCTCAATGGCATTTGAATTGGGTGGAGAAATATCAGGGAAATGTTTTGACAGTTTGTGGAATAGAATTCTCAGTGGAGGAAACAGAATTAGCAGAATTATAGAGTCAGGGATGCATAAGCCATGTTTGAGAACATATTATCTAGTATAGCTAAAGTGTAGAGGAAATACATATATAAGTATTATAAGGAAGTACAGTTGTATATTTATATGTATAGTGTAGATTCAAGAAGCATATAAGTATAATGGAAGATAATCAGACAAGAAAAATGGAAGACAATGTAAGAATATTGTTAGTTATTAAAGAGTAGTATATTTGTGCTATGTTTATGTATGACACACATTTGCATAAAATTTATTTAACTTTTGTAGACTCACATTCATAGATTAGCTAAAATCCCTATTCAGTTACTTAAATTTTTAATTGTAGACTTGTACCACAAAATTGGTATTTATTGAAAAGAAAAATGTGCTCTTATGACTTGCCTTCTTCCAGAAATATTTTTCTGATTTATTTTGCATTTTACCAATACAAATATACTGGAGATATCTATTTACTAATAGAAAATTTTACTTTAGCTCCTCATATATCGAATTTTTCCTAGGAGGCAGCTAGAAGAATCTAGTTCATTATATGTGAAGTTTATTTGGAAAAATGAAAAGAATTGTTGCCCTACAGAAGAACTTGGTAGTGACGTCTGCAGAGAGGTGCTGGGCATCTCGTTTAAATTCCTTGTGACTTAGGGCTATGGAACTGAGCCAAAACCAGCATCACGGCTGCCCCTAGTCACATTGCTGCAGTTTGTAAGTTTGCATTAGTCAACAGCACTTGGAGGGTCTGATTACTTACTTGTGAACATTTGCTCTTGGCTGTAAACTGGTAAATAAACAAAGGCTCTGCATGAAAGAGCAATGACATTTTGGTAATTCTAGGGGAAAATAAGTCAATTTGAGCACTTGATTATAAAGAGAGGAAACCAAGATGTTACATTTTGCAGTCGTTTGTCCCCCCCACCCCCTATTTGTAACTGACAGATTGGATTTAACACATGGAAACTGGAAGACTACTTGCCTTTAAAAAACGGTCTAATTACATTTGGAACTTAAGGGAAATAGAAGATTCCAGGATATTTTTGTTTTGAATTTGAAATTGGGGACAGCGCATGCACAGTTGTTTGTTTTCACACTTTATGGGAATGAATCACACCATGTCGACCGTGAGATTTAATTATGTATTTAGCAGAGAAGCTGGAGATGTGCCAATGCAATAGCTAAGCTGCTGGAATAGCCTGGGCACAGCCCCTTCCAGCTTCCAGACACTGCAAACCTTTCGTAATAGGACGTTTAGCATAGGAGATGGAACAGTGTTGATGAGATGCATAAAATCTCAGTGGAATGCTTCTGCTAGGACACAAAATGCTGATGTTAAAAGAAGGACGTTTTTTATAACAGGGAGCAAAGCCACTGAACCTCTGGGCATAGGGTCTAACTTTAATTGAAGCAATTCGAGCAAAACATGTCATCTCTGCTTGTTTCCATTGTTCATTTCGTCTACAGTCTGGTGTGCGAACTCTCCATCCTAAACCTTTGCACATAGACAGAGCTTGTTGCAATATTTAGAGCCTGGGGACCAAGGAGTAAAATGAAACTTGAGGTTTTTTTATTTAAAAATTTACTATTATTTTAATGAGTTTTCTTTAATACTCAATTCAGAACCGAATTGGCTGAGAAAGTTTTTGGATTAATGTATGTTCAAAGATTTTTTTTCCTGATAACAGTTAGCTAAATAGGTTAATTTATTTATGAAGGATTCATGAAGGCTACTGAAATAAACTAAAAAGAAAGAAGCAAGTCTGATATGATTTTGCCATAAAATATATTTTCTTCTTAGATGTGTCTGATCCAGTAATTTTCATTCTAAGTCTCTTGAGAGTAGCTAGGATAAACCTAGAGTTGCTCATTTTTTCCCCTTAAGATGTCAAAAGCCTAACAGAAGTCTTAGATTTGCTAGCATGAGAGAGCTGTAATGCTAATTAAATAATATTTTTTCTTGTTTGCTATAATTATATCACTCTGGCTTATTGACTGTGGATAATAATTCAGGGTTCGATGAAAGTAATAAAAAACAAAACTTTGATAATAAAATACCTGGGCTCCAAAGATACAACTTCTGATAGTTATATTCTTATAATTACTTTTGTCTACATGTTTTCTTGTCCCTAAATAGGAATAAGAATTCTACATAAAAGAAACATGATGACATTGGACTTTATTGAATAGGAAGTAAGGAATGCTCATTTCTTCTAATCTGTAGTAAATTCCACTTGAGATAATATTTGACCTCTTGATCCTTGGTCTCTCTGTCTATAGACATTGAATGTATTCTCCTAGAGTCTGCGTTCTTGTTTGTGAGGGTTTGAATTTGCTTTCAGTGAATCTTCTGACATATAATAATACAGATATATTTTTAATAACACTACCAATGAAATGTATGTATCAGGTAATTTCCAGTGAATGGAGTGGAACTGCTTGTGATCAAGAATGATGCTTTCTTCATATTGATGATGTCACGTAGGCACCTTCAAAGGCTGCAATTGTCCAGTTTGCTGAAGCAGCATTGTTGATTAAATGAATGAAGTGGGGCTTTTGCCATCACTGCACTATCAAAAAGTCACTCAATGATAAGTCCTTGATAATATGTAAAATAAGTTAAAACAAAACAGAGAAGAAACTAAGGCTTTCATGACCACTGATAGAATTATGTCTCCGTGATGGGCTTGCAGAGCAGTAGCCCTCTGCTGTGATCCCCCTTCAAGGAACCCCCTGGGACACTCAAAGAAAGCTGATATGGCCACAGTTCTGTTCTGGGGTAGATGTGAGTGGCAGCAGGAGTGGCAACTTATAAAAGCCTGGCATCACACCCTGACTTGGGTCAGCTTCAAAATTAATTTCTTTTTTAGTTTTTTATCTTCATAGATTTAGCAGGACAAATACAGTTGTGTTACATGGATATACTGTGCAGTGGTGGAGTCTGGACTTTTATTGTAACCATCACCCGAGTAGTGGACATTGTACCCAATCAACAGCATTTCATCACCCCTCTCCCACCCTCCTACCCACTGGAGTCTCTAATGTCTATTATTCTATTTTGTATGTCCAGGTGTACCCATTGTTTAGCCACCACTTATTAGTGAGAACTTTTGGCATTTGACTTTCTTTTTCTGGCTATCAAAATTAATTTCACGTTCAGATCTTCACTTGAATTCGGCTGACGCTCTCGTTGAGACCACATCACAGCTCAGCTTCTTCCTCTGTTTATATCTTTCCTTTTGCTTCCATAGGTGTTGATTTCCCAAGAGCCTCCTGCCCACTAATTTCAACCTGCAGCTTCCTCTGTGTGTACTAATGAAAGGGCCAATCTGGGCAGCTTTTATGTCCCAAGCTATCCCAGGTCCAGTAACAAGCCTGTGAGGACACCTAGTTCCTTAAGGCTGAATTGTCTCTCTGACTATATCTAGTCATATATCCCAAATCAACCTCTGCATTCATAAGAAATCTTAACATTCATTCATGTATTTCTAACTACCTTGAAGAACAATCTTTCCTGAACAAAATTAGTTGTCTATTCAGATCCAGAGCATGTGAGATGATTTCAACTGAACTGAAGCCATGACCCATGACTAGCAACGTCATCACGGTCTTTGGGGCAAAATGCCATGCTTTAAGTATCTGCATTCACAAATCAATAATGTTATACATCTTATTCTGGTTTCCAGAATGTTTCTTTGGATCCCAGATATTGAAAATATCGTCCTGTAAGGAGTTAGGAAGTGTTTAGTCATTTCTGTTATGTGTGAAGGACATTTTTAAAAATATTTCACTAAATTTGTTTTTTTTTCTATCTTGCTCTGAAATTTCTATCCCTTGTAAGATAACATTGTTTTTTTCAATGTGTGTTTTGGTGTCCCCAGTTAAGCCTGTTATTGTGATTTTGTTTTGACACTCTTGATGTCAATTTTCAGGAAACACCTGTCTAAAGAACAACGTGGAGCTCATTGTACAGAAGTGAGCCAGCTATCTCTGCCAGGCAGAGTAGAGTTCTAGCATCTGTGTCTTCAGGCCAAATGATGCGTGAACCAGTTTGATTTAATTTACTTATTCACATTGGAGAGAATTCAGAATATGAAAGTATATTCACAAAGAGACCATTTCCGACAAATCCAAAACAATTTCTAAGTGTTCCTGGAACGTGTAACTATTGATTATTAAATTAGAACTTACTCTCAGTTAAGCATTTCTCGCATTATATCTTTAGCCCAGTAATGCGGAACTTGCTTGACCGTGACTCTAGCTAATAGGTGTTGTATGCATAATGTGAGAAAAACAGTCCACCTCTTCAAATATGTTTCTTAATTGACCAAGATTTGCATGTACTGAAGAAAATGAGCTTTTATCTCTAAAAATGATCAGTCTTCCTAAGTGCTCTTTCTGTATTTTCTTGGCAGTTACATACACATGCTCACTTTCCAATTCAGAAATAGTAATGATTGGTAGCAACAGTGACTCAATCTACACACTGAAATGTCCAAATGATGTTTCACCTCTTAATTTCCTAGGGAATCAAATAAAAGCCAACTTCCGAGGACTCTTCCCGCTGGGATGATGGGAAGCTTGACTTCTTTCTCCCTTTCTTGGGGTTTTCCTGTCTCCACTGGGGTGGGGGCCATTAATCTGGGGCCTTTTGCAGAGAGAAGACATTAGTAGGAGAGCCTGGTAGTCATCACAGTCATCTGTCTGCTTTGACAACTGCTGAGATGTTCCTTACTCCTGCCCACATGGCCTCTTCAGTCCTGGCCTCTTCTGTTCTTTCCATGTCATGCTTGTGACCTGGAACTCCCCAAAAGGCTGTCTGTGGCCACACTAGTTTGAAGCACTTCTCTCAAATCTTGTCGCCTCCTAAGCACAGCATACAAATTCTCTTTCTCATGTAACCCAGTGCCTAGTCTGCCTTTCTGGAACTCCCTGCCTCTATTCAGGGTACTTCTACATTTCTTTCCCTTTTTTTTTTTTGGTATAGAGTCTTGCTGTGTTGCCCAGGCTGGAGTGCAATGGCTCTATCTCTGCTCACTGCAACTTCTGCCTCCCGAGTTCAAGCGATACTCCTGCCTCAGCCTCCTGAGTAGCTGGGATTGCAGGTGTGTGCCACCATGCCAAGCTAATATTTGTATGTTTAGTAGAGACGGGATTTCACCATGTTGGCCAGGATGGTCTTGATCTCTTGACCTCGTGATCCACCTGCTTCGGCCTCCCGAAGTACTGGGATTACAGGTGTGAGCCACTGCAACCAGCTGGTACTTTTACATTTCTGAATGGTGTAGGCATTTGAGGGGAAAAATACGACAGACTTGCAATTTCTATAATTATAATTCCTCAAAATACAGAAATCTTATCATCTCCTCGAGAGCAGGTTACTTACTTTAATGTGTAATGATAATAAAAATACGTTGTGCATGGGGGGAAAAGGACCACACAGATTGAGATTTTAATATCTGAACCTACTGTTCAACTACAAATCTTATTAGCCGTTTATTGAAAGGCTTTCTTGTTTTAGACAGCTAGAACAGGTCCTGAGTAAAGAAAGGAAGATGTAGAGTGCCCTGCGCAGAACTTCTCACCAGCCAGCAGAGGGAGTGTCTGAAGCTTCAGTGCATGTACGGCCAGTATGGGTCCCAAAGAGCCAAGATGGCTTTTGACAGCAGTAATCAGGTACAGGGATGCCCAGTGATGGGGAATCAAAGTCCTTTGTCCTAATGCCTAAGTTTACATTCTTACCAGCTCTGGGACCTGGCACGTCACTTAATCTTTCTGTCCTTTAGTTTCCTAACCTTTAAAGTGGGCAGACAATTTTAAAAATAATTTAAACAGTTTCTGATGCATACTGTTATTACAGAAGTGTTTATTGATGACAATGATTATTGAGAGAACACCAGGACATGGGAAATGTAGGTCACCCTCTCTCATCCTGTCTCCTGCCAGAACAGAAAGAATAAGGTGGAGGAGAAATATTGAATTGACGGCATATTTACCTAGATGGACTGGAATTAACACTAGAAGAAACTAAATTTACTTTGAATTGGTAAGATTAAGTTTCCTGACAGCAGAGGAAATGGATGTTTATAAATCCATTTTTTCACAAGTGGGTCAAAGTGTCTCTAAATTCATATCTTGCTAGATAATTAGATAATTCCCTTTTAAAAAATAACGTGGTTGTAGTGAATCAGACACAAATGCAGGATTTATTGGCAAGAACTAATTGATTCTAATTAGTTTGATACCTAATTTGGTTTTATGTTTCTCTCCTTGCATTTTACCTCCAAATTGAAGACTCTTTACCTTAACAGCTTATACAGCATAATCTGTTAAACATTTCTGGAAAAAGAAATATATCATTCCCTTTGAAAGTTATTCATTCCAATCATAAAATGCCACAGGCTTTCTCCTCCCCCACCTCACCCTGCCCCCATTCAGAATTCTCTAGGGAAAGAAATGGTAGGGAGATGAAAGTCCTTTAAGACTTCTCCTTTTAAGAAATGAGACTCTCTTTTCCCTAATTTAATTAAAATAAACATGACTTGAGAAAGAACATGAAATACCTGCAGGTTTAATTCTAGTTTCTCTCCATCTGTCAGACCCATATTTTCTGAAATGACCTAGCAGCTGTGCTGCAAAGACACTACATTAATGCTCTGCTTTATCCATGTATGAGACTCACACTATAGTAAATATTTTAATATTTTGTTTATATTAGGTATAGTCACCTTTTAATAATGCCATTGAAAGCTTAACATTTTCCTTTGAAGGGTAGAATATTGGCAATTGAAATGGGACCTCTAAGCTCTATAATTGTTGACCTACATGAGAGTCACTTTTCAGTGATTCAGATTGGGCCATCATCTGCTACTGTGAGTAGAGGTGAGCATATATTTTATATGGTCTCAAAACAAATTTATTTTTTAGGTTTGTAAAACAAAGCAATAGTAATTTGGTGATAACACCTGGACACAAAACGATGCTTTACTCCATCATTCTGTCATTCAACTATTTATTGAGCACCTATTATTTGATGCTTGATTGGAGGAGTAGGGAAGAGCACTTTATTTAGATACAGATCTTGCGCTCATATATGTTAATGCTTAAGATTCCTTTAACAGGATAAAGTAATATGTGTCCCCCAAGAGGAAGAAGACAAAGATTACTTCTTAGAAAGGGTAAGAGGGGAATATATGTGATTAAGGAAACACATAGAGAAAAGTCAGCTTTAAATCTGAGACTTGAAGGATAGATGGGATTTCAGAATGTGTCTTCAGGGGGACAGGTCTTTTTTTGGGAAGCAACGGCAGAGGCACATTCAGAGGAGGAGGCAGGAAGGGGCAGAGTATATGCGGGAAGGGTGAGTATTGCGCAAGAGATGAAAGGAAGTAAAACAATCATGTTCCCCATAGTTGATATGAGTTGAGCAAGGAACTTTCACACAACAGTGCTTCTTAAAACCTCCTCTGGGATGTAATAATAGTCAAGAGGAACTTGATAGTGTAACCAGAGAACAGTTGTGAGTTTTACATTTCTTTAAAGCTGGATCTTTTTTTAAAAAAAAAATCATACCAAGTTTGCATTTTATTCCATAATACAAGTACATTTGTTTTCACATAAAAACATCTTAAATTATTTTCAGGAAAATGCCACAGTCTTGTGTCATGGGAGTGGCCCCCATCCCTGGATGTATGTGACCTGAGTTTGAGAAGCATGGACACATATTTGCTCACATACTAATAGCAGAAAATAAGTACAGAAAAGGATTAATGTCAGATTGTGGTTGGCCTTGAGTGAGTAGTTCTTTTTATTTATTTACTTATTTCGAGACAGAGTCTTGCTGTGTCACCCAGGCTGGAGTGCAGTGGTACCATTCTTGGCTCACTACAACCTCCACTGCCCGGGTTCCAGGGATTCTACTGCCTCAGCCTCCCAAGTAGCTGGGACTATCAGCATATGCCCTCGTGCCCAGCTAATTTTTGTGTTTTTAGTAGAGATGGAGTTTTTCCATTTGGCCAGGGATTACAGGCTTGAGCCACTGCACCCGACCATTCATTTTGACCCCTCTTAACTACTCGATTGGTCAAAATATTCCTAATTCCACATGGTGTGTATACTTTTTAAAAAAGACTTCTTCAGTTACAGTGATGAATGTAATTCATTTTTCTTTAAATTTGCTCTGATACTAATTAATGAACAAATGCATTACAGCCTCTTTGTAAAAGATAAGGGCAAGGTAAGTAAGACGTGCTGTCTCTGAGGGCTTCAGATTTTATCTCTAATACTCAAGATTATAAACTTGGATATTACATTAGCCTTAGATATGCTAGTAATCAAGTGTGGCCAGACAGCTGTCTCCTGATTACATATCTGAGAGCATAAATATGGTATTTATGCCAATCAAAGTCAACTTCAATTCATTTTTTGGCTAGTTCCAAGCTTAATAGAGTGTTCTGCAAACAGAAGAAGCTTAAGAGATCAGCTGAGAATGAAAAAATTATTTACCCCTTAGGCATCTTCAGGCTAAAGATACACAGTCCCTCAATATAGTCATTAAATGTGACAAAGTCTGCAAAAACTTAGCAGGTTTACTGACATGATATAACTTACGTAAGAATTGTCTGGTCTATGAAAAAAAGATTTTTTTTGTAATGTGAAAACAATGTCACAATATTACAAAAAGTTTGGCAAATAAAGGGAAGATATCAATCATAATTTCAACACTCAAACATTAAACCAAATGCAATATTTTCAATATTTGTGGGCTCTCTTCCTTTTGTTTTTCATTCAAATGGTCTTCCATTATTGCAATCATAATATACTCGAAACAACTTTGTTACTTCTTACTAAAGTTAGCTTAAGAAGGATTTTTATGTGTTGCCATGTTGACTTATAATTATACATTTAAAAAACTGCATAGTTTCTAATCAGGTAGATGCACTATAATTTATTTAACAATCTCTAAACTGTGGACATCTTGTTTACTTTTAACTTTTTGCGTAAAAGAGTGTCCAATGAATGTCTTGAGATCATTGTGTTTTCCATCTTGGGGGGAATTTTTTTTAAGATAAATTCCCCTACTACATAATGACATTGTGTAAAAATTGGTGGCCTTGGTAAGACCAATTAAAAGGGGGTGTTAGAAACTAAAAGCCAGTTTTCGATGGGTTGAACAGTGAGCGAGGGTGAAGTCCTAGAACATTTTTCTGCTGACTGTAGAAAATATTTTCACAAAAAGATTGAAACTATAGGAAAATAGAGAAGAATGACTAAATGAAGGAGGTCCTGAAAAGGCAGGAGGGGTCCAGAATTCTTGAATGTCCATGGAAAGTTAACAGTAGGAAAAGGAACATCTCCTTCTATAAGTGAGGGAAATCACAATTGCAGATATGGATGCAAATTAGCCTATTGGTTTAGTGGCAAGAAGCTGAGAGAGTTGCGGGGGTTACTGGCCTGGAGGAGAACAGAGAGTGTCTATAATAGTCATTATTAAGAGTGAAAGAAAATTGACTAAAAATGATAATAGCTGGAATTTTCTCTTGTGCACTCATCATGTGATTGCTAGTGTGCTGAGTGATTTTTATGAATTGTCCAGTAACAGTTGTGTCATTTTCCACCAATTCTCAATGGCACTAGTATAGGCAGGGTGAAGAATTTACTCAAGTATGAGTTTTTGTGGGGTTAGTGGCATGGAAGAACAATGCTAAAAGGGAATTAGGAATCCTGGCCTGAGAGATGTTGAGGGGAGAGATCATCCTTCTCAGATAGATGGTAGAGGGTATAGAATATTTATGGTTTATTTATGGCTGAATAAACCATAAATAAAAGGACAATTTGTGGGCCAAATCTTGGGTCATCTTTTGTATTACTGGAAGAAATCTGACTGGCATTACTGGTTTATTTCCCCACTAACTGGCATGTCCTCTCTGCACAAACCTCAAATGATATACGGGTGGAAAGCAAAATGGAAAAATAGAGTTTAAACATCTTGAGTGGTCATAATAATAAGAGGAGCCATATAATTGTCATTAACATCATCCTGGAGAGGCACACAGCACTGTGGTTACTTTGGAGGCTTCAGGGCCAGCCTGCTTGAGTTAGATCTAGGCTCTGCTGCTTACCAGCTGTTAACCTTCAGCCAGTGTTTCTATGCCTCAGTTCTCTCATCTGTAAAAAGGGAATGATAACGGTATATGCCTCATAAGATTGTTTTGAGGATTATAAAATCAAAACCTATAAAGCACATACAGAAGCTAAGTCTAGAGTAGCTGCCATCATGTTTATTATCATAATAACAACTACCACTTGTTGAAGCTCTAAGTACTAATGATATGCTAAATGCTTTATTACTTTAGTTCATCTAATTCTCACAAAAACTTTCTGAGATAAGATTATTTTCTCAATTTTACAGACGAGGAACTGAGGCTTAAAGAAATTAAATCACTTACTTTATGCCCTTCTGACTTATAAACGACAGAGCTTGGATTCAAATTCAAGACTGTTTGACCCCAAAGTATTAGGCAACTTTCTTGAGCCAGTGAAACCGCAATGTTTTTGTTTGTATGTGTGTGTCTCGTGTGTTCTTCTGTTTCTCTTTCTCTCTTGATAAAGCTCTTCAAGTTTGTTCCTTGAACTGTTGCAGATGTGGCTTATCCGTATCCTGTGACGTTTCTTTACCGTTTCCTTCCAGCGCATCAGACCCTGGCATGTTTTCCCTCACGGGAGCCAACACAGCATCCTGCTTTGGCAGAGGGCTGCCCTTAGGCTACCAAAGCCACTAATACATCTTTAGGCTCACGTAAACCCTAAAATGAATACGGTTACCTGAGGTCTTATTAAAAACAGGTTAACTGGACTCAGCTTGAAGTCTGTGATTTTAAGGTTTAGAGTGCAGTCCTAGAAATTCCATTTTTCACAAGTTCCCGGATCTGAGAATCACAGTTTGTTATCTTTGTGTCACTATCCCAGAGTCTTCATTTTAATCAATTATATTTATAACTGAATACAATAAAAACAAACATTGTTGTATTATACAAAAGAATGAGAAACTCATTTAAAAAATCCTAAACAGAATGCTTCCTTTTGGCTTATGTTTGTCTAATGTTTCTTTGCTCATTCCTTTTTGCATGTTGTTTTAAGTGTTTCTTGTAGTTAGCATGCCGCTGGTTTGTGCCTTTTATCCTGGCTGTATTTAGGCTAAAAATGCATCCATGGATCTAGTCTCTTAGTGTATTTGTTTCATCTTTTAAAAAATTTTTGATGTTTTAGATTGCTCATTTCCTTTTCCTTTTTCTCAGTTACTGGCCTCCTCAAGATTCTGTTTGTTCAAATTTTTCTTTTTTAATTTGAGGGCTTCTTATCTGTATATTTTTATTCCAGTAATTATTAACACCCCTCTTCCTGCTCTTTTAATGGGGTGTGGAGGATTCCACTATACGTTCTGGACAATATACCCATTATTCCCTAGGTCACACTGTGTTTCTCTACCACCATGCTCTAATACCTTCCTACTCCAGCCTCTTCCTCCTGTAGAGTCAAGCCTATGAAAAGCCTTTACTTCTCTCCTCTGCTCTCTTCCCTCAGCCCTGTGATGTCTTTGCAGTGTTTTACCCTTACTCTCTCCCCATCTATCTTCAAGTCCTAGGGTTTGCTAAGATTATTATTACTTACTAGAATTTTAGAAATGAGGCAGTGTACTTCCACTTGAGAGTGGCAATAGAAGATAAATGAAGGCAGTGCGTCCCTTGGCTTTTATTAAGTCACACCATTGAGACTTTTTTTCTTTCTTCTTCTCCTCTTCTTCCTCCTTTAATTAAGGCCTTATTCTCTGCAGGTGGCTACCTTGCACTTCATTGTCTCAAAGGAGCTTGGCCTGGGCTGTGGCGTGTTCAGTGTGTGCTTGCCTGTGTGTGCGCTTGTGTTTGTGTGAATACTTCCAGCAGCAGGGACAGTAGTTTCCCAAATACAGAAACATCCAGGGAGCTAGCTGTTGTTCCACCCATTTCTGTACCTGTTTAGAAAGCAAACGGAATGAAAAAGAGTGAGAGAACCCTTTTTATAGGGATAACCTCAAATGCCTGTAATATATTGTAAGCAGGTAAATTACTTCTATCTAGTTATCAATGACTTGTGGCATAGCTCACAACAGGCCTCAACACAGTCTGTTGTGCCCTAACCCACAACTTAACCACCTCTGCCTCTTGGCTTCCCTGAAATTGGTCCTCAGTCCTCCAGCTTTCTTGAGGTTTCAGCATCCTTAACAAAGCACAGCTACCTGTCTGGTTGCTTGACAAGGAGCATGTAGTTACACTGCTGTTCTCTGCAGACAGAGCACATTGTCCCCTTATAAAAGGTAAAGGAAACTTTCAAGAAGAGACTAGGTTCACCTTTTAACAATTTGTTTTTGGGTCCTGAGATCAGGTTACATTATTCTCTTTACTAAGGTGAGGCATGCTCTCTACTCTCTGAGAAGATACCCCAATATTTGCTTGTGCCTTTTGAAGGAATAATTTGTCTTCCTAAATAATTTCAAGATGTGTCTTTATTTTATGTTAAAATTTCCACTTGAAGGCTTGGCGACTGTCATTTCCTTTTTTTTACTAGACACCCTTGGGATGTGTCCCTGACACTGCAAAATAGGCTCTGGTGGGTGTAAGGTTTATGAATATGAAATGAAGGAAATTTGCATGATTGTAAAGCATTTTTCATTGAAAGTCTTTTGTTTGAGCACAAAATCTGTAACAGTATATGAAACACTTAATGAACCTAATCCTTAAAAAAAAAAGTGAAATAAGAGGACCAAAGTAGGGTTCGAACTTTTCTAAATGTTTTACTATTTAGCAACCAGTTTATGTATAAAATAGTGTTAATATCAACATCATTTAAAAATTCCTGATTGTCACCTCTTTTGGGGTTTTGGATATTTACTTCTTTGAGTATTCTTTAATGAAAACATAAAATTTGATTATAGCTTTTCTTTATTTTTTTTTAAATAGAAAGTCTCCAAAGACACAAGAACTTTAGTCTGGGTCTTGCTCTGATGAGATGAGGTAAGGTATAGACATTCCAAACAAAACAAATGGTAACACCACTTTAAAGTGAACAGAGGTCATTGTCTTCCTGAATATTAGTATTCACCTGCAGAAATTCAGTTAAATGTTAATGTTTTTCTTGAAAAAGTTAAAATTAATAGCAAAAGGGAGATAAGAGATTGAATTACTAAGAGATAAAGGACAGAGACAGAAGGGCTGTTGCCCACCTGGCCCCTTTACCTGGGAGTGGGGCGATTCAACTTAGAAAACCCATGGTGCCATTTTTCTGGCTCTGTATGTTTAACCTGTGCACTTTTCCAAAATGTATATGTTAAGATACCAACCTTACAGTGTTACGTAAAAGTGCATCGAACCAGAGGTTGAAAGACCTTTAAACTAAAAAGTAGCCTGATGATCTAGTCCGTGACTTGAAAATTTCTTAGTTTTAACCTTGGAAAAAAGTCGATGAATCATTTTCAACCCCATTTTCCTCTTTTACAAAAGACTGTTGTAAGGATCAAAGATGATGAACATGCAACTCCTAGTTTTTAGTTTATTTTTTAACTCTTTCCAAAGCTATAAGGTACCCTTTACATCTAAGGCATTCTTCCATTTCTCTGAATATTTGTACATGGTCAGGGAGTTTTTTGTTTCTAAATGATGAATGTGCTCATATGGGAACACATTCTGAATAAATTTACAATTAATTGTTGTTTGACTACAGAGATAATTGAAAACAGCCAAATTTGAATCTTTCAGAAAAACAAGCATTGTTCCTCAACTTACATTTTTATAGAGCTGAATCCATGAAACCTTGGCAAAGTGGAATTATGAATGCCCTGTAGCGTTTCCACAAACGCACTTTACTACTTGCCATATGCATAGGTACCCCTGTAGTTTTCCCCAAATCATACCTCACATTCCAAGTGACATCCTCTGCTTGAACTCCATCTACAGCCTACACATTTTCTAGCTTTAGAAACAGCGGCCACCTGTTCTATTTTCCCCTACATCTGAAAATCTGTTTCTTTATTACATACTGTTAGGGTAGAGAGATGAAAGGAAGGGAGAGACTAGAAGGCGGCTCAACAGTTGAGACAGGTTTATTGAGAGTAAACTTGAGAAGGGCTTCTGGCCGGCAGGGTCAGGAGCTAACTTCTCCTACAGCCTAAGGCTTTTTAAAAGGGCCCAGTTGAGGAACTGTGCTGTAAGAGAGCTTCCTGTGAGAGAAGGATTGGGAAAGTGCCGGCTTGACTTGGATAAGCTTTGTTGTGATTAGGGTCATTATGTTCTGTTGAAGATATGAGTGGGGCCTACATTTGTGGTGTGGTCAGGTGGCAATGGACAGTTCTGAGAAATAAAAGCTTGATAGTTTAAGATGGTGCAATCTCCTAAGATGAAGGTATTCTTGAACTGTCACATACCTCAACAAAGCAAGAAAATTTAGCTAACTCTAAATTTGTCATGAAACTCAAAAGACAATATAGCAAGTTCAGGCCTGGAATTTGGATTTTTACCCTTATTTGTTCATGCAGCATTCATGAAGGATAGAACAAATGGCTATTCTTAATCATTTACTGTTTGTTTGTTCTTACTCATCTCTCTGTGGATAAGGATTATCAAATTGAGAAGAAGTGGGGACTATCTGGCATTTTTATTGAAGTAGTGAATAGGTAATATTGAGGATATTTTAATCTTGTTCTACCTTTGAGGCTCCATGACCTTTGAGAATAATCATCTGACTCAGATGAGAGCAAAATGAAAACACACACACACACCTCTCTTAAGGAGGTAGAGACTGCAGTTAGCTTAAAGCATTTTGTTTTTTCTTAATAGTAGATTCTAGTTCTCAAATGAGTTTTCTCTGAAAAAACAAACAAAAATGAAAAAACAAACAAAAACAAAAAAACCCACTGAAACCTCTCTAACTGTGACTTGTTAAGTCAACTTTTTAAGTTTCTGAATATTATACTTTCCTGTGATTACCTGTGGAGAGCAGAAGAGAGGAAACCTACTGTGACACATTACTTTAATAAAGTGATTATCTTTAGTATGCTCATGATTTGTCACCAGAATTTCATTTATGTTAGATTAACTCTCAAGCCTTACAATTTGGACAGTTATCAGATTGCTGTCAAAACTTGAAATACTTCTACTAAATTCATTTTTAAAAAATTTATCTCATCGGAAGGATAAAAGAAGTCATATAATATCTGTATATTACAGAATTCTTCAAAATGTAAGCAATATCACCTCAATACTTCGGCCTTTGTCCCAAAAATGTGCTACAATAATGTATTTCCTATTTTTTCTGTGTCATTTCACCAATATAAAATTTGCACATTCTTTTTCATTTCTTTTTTTTTTAAGTAATTTTTCTGACACTATCCACCTGGAGACATTATTTTCATTTATATGCTATACATTGATTATATGCAAATCTCACTTAAGAGGTAGTATAAGGCATATTGGGGCTCAGATAGAAATGTCCCTATCATAGAGATCCAAGGTTTTATTCTCATTGTCACCCTAGAAAAATCTCACCCCGGCCCTAGACAGGTAAATGGACTTGTCAGAGAAAATTAGAAATTGCAAATATTTAAATAAGCATCAGATAGGGGCAGACAATGTTGGTTTCCTAACCAATAGTTATTCCCCTCTTCTTATTGAACAGAATGCCAATTATGTCAAGGGATCATGGCATTAGAAATATGTTCCTAGACATGGACACAGGGAGAACAAACACACTGGGGCCAGTCTAGGGGCGAGGGGCAAGAGGAGGGAGAGCACGAGGACAAATAGCTAATGGATGCAGGGCTTAAAACCTGGATAATGGGTTGATGGTACAACAACCACTATGGCACACATATACCTATGTAACAAATCTATACATTCTGCACTTGTATCCTAAAAGTGAAAGTAACAACAACAAAAAAATGTGCTCCCAGAAAATCAGCCTCTCTAGTCCTAAAGAATAACCATAGCTGATTTGGGCCAAGTAAATTAATCCTATTCCCTTTTGCCAGTGAAATGGTACAGAGATGGATGTATGAGGAGTTCTGTAGAGCCATCTGAGATACTTACAGGGTAGTCTGAGAGACTTCTGGGAAACATTTTTTTCTCTCTGATGAAAAAAGAGAGACATGTGAGAAGAATTGTCCCCTCTCCTACTTTTTCATTTTTTGACATTGTAAAGTGAGGATGTGTGGCTTGGAATGGCAGTAGCTATTTGCTGACCATGAGAGAGGAAAACTTACTTGCTAAAGATGGCAGCATAGGCAGTGGAAACCACCAGATTCCTAGTGGTGCCATGCTGCCTAGATAACCTGCCCCAACCTACCTTATACTTTGTTATATAAAATATTGCACTCGTTATTCAAGCTACTAGTCATTGTTTTTTTAAAACTTTCTTTGATTCACCAGTTGGCCTGGCTGAAATGGTGGAACAGAGAGACTCTATGGCATATGGGGTCTTACATATCCATTAGCTGACTACTTTGAAGACCTACCAGGCCTTTCACTGTTACAATGACAACTATATCTTATGACATATGTTCACAAAACACATTCTTCACTATATGTATTAGTTGTCCATGCTATTTCACAGAGAAAAATACTTGGAGAAACAAGATTCTGGGTTTGTGTATTATTACCCATGCCTTGGTCCCAACACATAATTTGTCACTGTGCTGTCCTTGGTTCATGCTACCATCAGTTACAGATGATATCTCCTATCGATTTCATTGCCTTATACCTTGCTGTGGTGGATTTAGTTTTCGGATGAAGTTTCCATGTTTTTCTCATCTACACATCCCCCTTTTCACCTTTGTGAAGTACTAACTGCCAACCCGAGCAACATAACATCCATCCTTCCTGCCTCCACTCTCTCTTTCATGACCTCTGTTCCAGGTTTATTTCTAAACACAGCCTAGCTTGGATTCAAGGCTTTTAGGTGGGATTCTTCAGGTGTGATTCCTTTTTTCTTTCACTAGGGTATTTTAAAGGAAACCGAAGAATCATAGAATTTTGTTTGTAAATATTTCAAAATATATTTTGAATGTTCTAAGACCGCTCTTAAAAAATGACGTGCGCAACACCATTCTGATACTTAAAATGAACAATTCCTTAATGAATCTGTTAAAATTCCTCGATTATTTCATTAATGTGATTTTATATTTGATTTGCTTGAATCAGGATGTAAAATTCACCCATGAAGGCTGCACATTGTCAATGATTACATTGAACATTACTGAAACTTGTCCTTGCTTTTTTTCAGAATACCTCGTTATTTTTTTATGACATGTCTTTTTACTTGCCTTAAATTTCTATTTCTTCCTTCAGCCCTCTAAATTTTAAAAGACTTTTTATAAAATATCCTTCAGTTCGTTCTGTTATCCAAGTTCTTGAAATATTCAATCTTCATTTGTTAGGCCGGCTGACTGGTTTCTTACCGTGATTTGTTATTTTTGTCTCTGAATTAACTTGGAGGAGGAGGACATTTGCAATGGCTATCCTTTGTGCCCTACAGCAGGGGTCCCAATCCTTGGGCTGTATCTGTGGCCTCTTAGGAACTGGGCCGCACAGCAGGAGGTGAGCTCAGGTGAGCCAGCATTACTGCCTGGGCCCGCCTCCTGTCAGATCAGCAGGGGCATTAGATTCTTGTAGGAGCCCCTGAACCCTATTGTGAACTGTGCATGCCAGGGATCTAGGTAGTGCACTCCTTATGAGAATCTAATGCCTGTTGATCTGAGGTGGAACAGTTTCATTTGGAAGCCATCCCCCTCCTCTGGTCCCTGGAAAAAAAATTCGAAAGAGATATATGTATACAAATGATTTTTGCAATGTTCTTTGAAGATGATTATTGCAGTATTATTTGAAGTGGCTAAAACACTGGAAGAAAGTTGAACGTTCATCATTGGGGAATGATAGGCTATTAAATATACAACTGGTTCTAAAAAAAAAAGGAAAGAAAAGAATGAGTTAAAGCTAGCTGTTTTGAACCACAGAATGTTCATGTTATACTATTCAAATACAAATGCAATTTGAATAATGTGCATTCAGTTATTCCAGTTTTGTTTATAAAAACCCAAATGTGTAAACAAAGGCTGCTGTATGTGCATATATATTGGTAAGAGTTTATATGACTGCAGAAAGTTTCATACTGGGCTACTGTCAGAAATTACTTATTACAGGTGCAGGAGAAGAAGGTCAGTAATTGGAAGGGAGAGGTGGGTGAGAATTTTATTTCTTAATGTTGATTTTGTCTAACTTATTACAATGATCATATATTTCTATTCTAATTATACATTTGTTAAAGAAAAATAAAGCAAATGGAGACCCTTACTCTAGAGGTATTTGATCAGTTATCTGCAAATAAACTGAGTTTACAATTAAGACAAATTTTAGGACTTCTTTGAGTAAAACATGCAGTTGTCAACAGTGATTTATCCACAAAGAAATAAAAAATATCGAGATTGGAAAGGAAAAAATAATTTTATCTCTATTTGTAGATGCCACAAAAGAGAAAATCCTAAGGAATCTATTTAAACTATAAGTAGTTCATTCCAGTTTAGGATGCAAGGTGAACATAGAAAAATCAATTGTACTTCTGTGTACTATCACTAAGAACTCCAAAAATGAGATTGAGCAAACAATTCCACTTATGATAACATTAAAAGATTAAAATTCTTAGGTATAAATTTAACAAAAAAGTGCAAGCATTGTACACTAAAAACTAACATTGTTGAAATAATTAAAGTTATAAATAAACAGAGATTTCATTTCATGTTCAGGAATTGGAAGATTTAATATTGTTAAGATGGCAACATCTCCAAATTGATCTACAGATTCAATGCAAATTCTAAAAATATCCCAGCTTTCCTGCAGACATTGACAAGCTGATCCTAAAATTCACATAGAAATTTAAAGAAGCCAGAATAGTTCAAAGAATTTTAAAAAAGAAAAACAAAGTTAAAGGACTTACAGTTCCAATTTCAAAACTTACTACAAATCTACAGTAATCAAGACAGTGTAGAAATGGCATAAAAATGTACATGTAGACTTATATAGTAGAATTAGGAGTCTAGAAATAAATCCATAAGTTAATGGTCAACTGATTTTTCACAAAGGTGCCAAGACAATTCAAGGAAGAAATACTAATAAAAATAGAAAAAATAATCTTTTCAACAAATAGGAAGAATTGGATATCCACGTGCAAAATAATAAACTGAATTCCTTTCTCAAATCTTAAACAAAAATTAACTCAAAATGTATCACAGACCTAAATGTAAAGGCTAGAACTATAAAACTATTAGAAGAAAACCCAAGAGTAAATCTTCTCAATCTTGAGTTAGGTAATGGTTTCTTAGATTCAACTTCAAAAGCACAAGAAACAAAAGAAAAAATAATTTGAACTACATCAGAATTAACATATGTTTTTGCCACAAATATTATGAAGAAAGTAACAGAGCAATAGATGAAATGGGAGATAATATTTATTAACAATATCTGATAAGGGACTTTATCCAAAATATATAAAGAACTCTTATAACAAAATTTTTTAAAAATAGCAAATAACTCAATTAACAATTGACTGGAGAATCTGAATAGACATTTCTCCAAAGAAGATATACAAATTGTCAATAAACAAAAAGATGCCAAACATTATTAGGAAAATACAAATCAAAATCCCAATACGCTATTTTACACCCACTAGGATGGCTATAATTAAAAAGCCAGGTAATCACAAGTGCTCAGAGGATATGTAAAAACTGGAATGGTTGTATTTTGCTGGTGGGAATTAAAAACATTGTAGCTGATTAGAAAACAGTCTGGAAGTTCCTCAAAGCCTTAAATATAAAGTTATTATGTGGCTGAGCACCTCTGCACCTAGGTATATACTGAAGAGAAATAAAGGCATATGTCCGCATGAAAAGTTGTACATCAGTACTCATAGCAACATTATTCATAATAACCAAAATGATGAAATAACCCAAATGCCCATCAACTGATGAATGGATAAGTGCAAGTGGTATATCCGTGCAATGGAATATTATCAAGCCATAAAAAGGAATCAAGAACTCATACACGCTATACCTTGGAACCTTGAAAGCATTAAGTGAAAGCAGCCAGTCTTAAAAGGCCACAAATCATATGCTTCTGTCTATATGAAATGTCTGGAAGAGACAAATTGATAAAAACATAAAATTGATTAGTGGTTGCCTAGATCTGGATGGTAGGGGTTTGCTGGGAGGCAGTGAAGCATGATCACATTTTTTTCTTCACAGTGGACAAAAATGTTCTATCATTAAATTGTGGTGATGGTTATACAACCCTATGAATATGTGAAAAAACATTCATTTATACATTCTAAGTGGGTGATTTGAATGATACATGAATTATATGTCCATAGAATTATTAAAATATTATCTTTAAAACACCACAGATTACTTATTGTTGCAGGTTTTAAGTCAAACACCTGATGTACTAGTCTTTGGATAATTGTCCCTGAAAGGAATGGCAATTCCACACCTTTTGAGAGCCCATTGGAAAAAGCAGATGATAGTCCTTTGCCTTCAAATATTGTTTGATATGTCCAAAATATGCTTTCTTATATAGGCCATCTCAGTCGATCCTTCTCACAATCTTGTAATATAAAAACATCAACCATTAAAATACATAATAGCAGATAAATAAACAGAGGTCCCCATAGATTAACTGGTTTTGCCAAATTCATATCCCTATCAAATAGAAAATCATTTTTTTGCTTCCTATAAAATGCATACTTTATTTTTAATTAATGTTTTAAATGAACAAATAAAATTGTGTATATTTATTGCATACAACATAATTATTTTTCATTTAACTTTTAATTTCAGGGGTACATGTGTAGGTTTGTTACATAGGTAAACTTGTGTCGTGGGGGTTTGTTGTACAGATTATTTTGTCACCCAGGTATTAAGCCTAGTGCCCATTAGTTATTTTTCCTGTTCCTCTCCCTCCTCCCACCTGCCACCCTCTGCTAGGCCCCAGTGTGTGTTGTTCCCTTCTATGTGTCCATGTATTCTCATCATTTAGCTTCCACTTTTAAGTAAGAACATGCAGTGTTAAGTTTTCTGTTCCTGCATTAGTTTGCTGAGGATAATGCCTCCAGCTCAATCCATGTTCCTGCAAAGGATATGATCATGTTCTTTTTTATGGCTATATAATTTTCCATGGTGTATATGTACCACATTTTCTTTATCCAGGCTTTCATTAATGGGCATTTTGGTTGATTCCATGTCTTTGCTATTGTGAATAGTGCTGCAGTGGACCTACACGTGCATGTGTCTTCATGGTAGAATGATTTGTATTCCCTTGGGTATATGCCCAGATACGGGATTGCTGGGTCAAATGGTATTTCTGTCTTTAGGTCTTTGAGGAATCACTATGCTGTCTTCCACAATGATTCAACTAATTTACACCCAACAACAGTATATAATGTTGCCTTTTCTCCACATCCTTACCGGCATCTGTTATTTTTTACTTTTTAATTATAGCCATTCTGACTGGTATGAGATGATATCCCATCATTGTTTTGATTTGCATTTCTCCAATTATCATTGATGTTGCACTTTTTTTTCATATGATTGTTGGCTGCATGTATGTTTTCTTTTGAGAAGTATCTGTTCATGTCCTTTGCCCACTTTTTAATGGGGTTTGTTTTTTTCTTGTAAATTTAAGTTCCTTTTAGATGCTAGATAGTAGACTTTTGTCAGATGAATGATTTGCACATATTTTGTCCCAATCTGTAGGTTGTCTTTTTACTCTGTTGATATTTCTTTTGCTGTGCAGAAACTCTTTAGTTTAATTAGATACCATTTGTCAATTTTTGCTTTTGTTGTAATTGCTTTTGACATCTTTGTTATGAAATCCTTGTCCTTGCCTGTGTCCTGGGTGGTATTGCCTAGGTTGTCTTCCAATGTTTTTAAAGTTTTGGGTTTTACATTTAAGTCTTTAATTCATCTTGAGTTAACTTTTGTATATGATATAAGGAAGGGGTCCAGTTTCAATTTTCTGCACACAGCTAGCCAGTTATCCCAGTAACATTTATTGCATAGGGAATCCTTTCCCAATTGCTTGTTTATTGCCAGGTTTGTTGAAGGTCAGATGATTTCAGGTGTGCAGTCTTATTTCTGAGTTCTCTATTCTGTTCCATTGGTCTATGTGTCTGTTTTTGTACCATGCTGTTTTGGTTACTGCAGCCCTGTATTATAGTTTAAAGTCAGGTAGCACAATGCCTCCAGGCTTGTTCTTTTTCCTTAGGATTGACTTGGCTTCAGGCTTTTTTTGGTTTCATATGAATTTTCAAATAGTTTTTTTTTTTTCTAGTTCCATGAAGAATCTCAATGGTAGATTAATAGGAATAGCATTTAATATGTAAATTGCTTTGGGCAGTATGGCCATTTTAATCAGTCATGGGTAGTGATTCTTCCTTTTCATGAGCATGGAATGTTTTTTCATTTGTTTTTGTCATCTCTGATTTCTTTGAGCAGTGGTTTGTAGTTCTCTTTATAGAAATCTTTCACTTCCCTTGTTAGCTGGATTCCTAGATATTTTATTTTTTTTTGTAGGAATTGTGAATAGGAGTTCATTTGTGATTTAGCTCTTGGCTTGCCTGCTGTTGGTGTACAGGAATGCTAGCAATTTTGCACATGGGTTTTGTATCCAGAGACTTTACTGAATTTGTTTACCAACTTAAGTTTTGGGGCTGAGATGATGAGGTTTTCTAGATAGAGGGTCATGTCATCTGCAAACAGGGATACTAGAACGTCCTTTCTTTCTATTTGAATGCTTTTATTTCTTTCTCTTGCCTGATTGTGCTGGCCAGAACTTCCAACACTATATTGAATAGGAGTGGTGAGAGAGGACATCCTTATCTTGTGCAGGCTTTCAAGGGAATGCTTTCAGTTTTTGCCCATTCAGTATGATGATGTCTGTGTGTTTGTCATATATTGTTTTTTATTATTTTGAGGTATGTTCCTTTAATACCTAGTTTATTGAGACTTTTTAACATGAAGGGGTGTTGAATTTTATTGAAAGCCTTTTCTGCATCTGTTGAGATAATCATGTGATTTTTGTTTTCAGTTCTATGTGACGAATCACATTTGTTGATTTGCATGTGTTGAACAAGATGATGGCAGATAAGCTTTTTGATGTACTGTGGAATTCACTTTGCTAGTATTTTGTTGAGGGTTTTTGAAATCAATGTTCACTGAGGATATTGACCTGAGGTTTTCATTTTTTTGTTGTATCTCTGCGAGGTTTTGGTATCAAAATGATGCTGGCTTCATAGAATCAGTTAGGGAGGAGTCCCTCTTCCATTTTCTGGAATAGTTTCGTAGGAATGGTACCAGCTCTTCTACAACATAATATTTTTGAAATATGTATACTTTGTGAAATGGCTAAATGGGTCTAATTAACACATGAATTACCTTATATGTTTTGGTGGTATTAATACTTAAAATCTACTCTCTTAGCAATTTTCAAAAATACATTTTCATTAATTATATGTTGTACAGTAGAGCTCTTCAACTTATTCCTTTTAAGTGAAATTCTGTTTCCTTTGACCAACACCTCTCCAAATGTCACCCCTCTCCTAAGTCCCTGGTAATCACCATTTTACTCTCTGCTTTTATGAATTCTACTTTATTAGAAGCTACATATAAGTGAGATCATGCAGTATTTGTTTTCATGTGCCTGCTTTATTTCACTTAACACAGTTTCCTCCAAGTTTATCCATGTTACTGCAAATAAAATAATTTCTTTTTTTTAAGACCGAATAGTATTCCATTATGTGTATATACCACTTTTAAAAATTCATTCATTCATTGATGGACACCTAGCTTGAGTCTATATCATGGCTATTGTGAATAATGCTGTAATAAATATGAGAGTATATCTCTTTGATGTGCTAATTTCATTTAAATAGAAAAATCTTAATTCAATGTTCTTCCACCACTTCTGGCTGACTTGGATTTTCTTCCAAAGTGATTGCCAGCCACATCCACCAAGGTGAAAATGTCGGAATTAAGCATATCTGAGATCTTTTTCTGTATTTTTTTTCCCTCCGATTGAGAGGAATGTCTCTCTTTTCTATATTTGAACAATTTTGCACCTAGGACATTAAACTATGATTGGTGACCATGAATTTTACTCACACAAGGGAAATATAATTACCAGAATAAGAAAAGCACAGAATTTAGGATTCCAGAGGAAAATGAAATCTACAAGAGAGACAGGAAAAGAAAAAGGAAAACAGAAGTTTTATAAACCTAAGCATCAGGTACAAGTAAAAAAGAATATTTCATATAAACTCATGAATCCCCAGCACACGATACCATACCTTGTGAGGCTAGAAACCTGTCTTCGTGCTCAATAACATGGCATATTCTGGCAGAGATGGCTATGACCATCTGACTGACTTGGAATGTGATAGGGCAGAAGGGTTAGCAGTTCCAAACATTTGCTTCTCTAAGGGCTCCAATTTTTTACTCTATGAAAACTTGGCAAAGAGCCCAATTCTTGATTTTTTTTTTTTTTTTTTTTTTGCTCCCCTTCTCCCTTGCCAACTCGTATTGCATGGCAACTGGGAACATGCCTGATCACAAACAGAAAATTCTGATTGAGGCCAAGCAATGTACCAAGCCCTAGTTCAACTTTGAGCTTTGCCTCTGACCCAGATATGTTCCACCCAGGGACTTAAAAACCACATGTGGCAGTTATACGTGGAAATGGGATGAAACTGACTTTCTGCCTACATGCAGAAAGGGAAGGTGCCGACAAAGAAGAGCACATCTCAGCTTTCATATTATTCAAGTAGAGCTGGACTCTGTTAATATTGGTGACACAGAGTTAGGTAATGGCCACATTTCAGCTTTTCAAAAATCTCTTTCATGTAGCTTAGAGTACCACAAACATCCCTTGAGTTGTTTCAATACCCAAATCTATTGAACAGGGAGGTACATCATAAGAGCAGTCTGTTGCTCTTTTTAGAAAATATTTAAGAATTTCTATTTTCACTTGATATGAACAAGTCTCTTTGCATTCAGAATTTATTCGGAAATTACCAGGTTGTCATATATGTGTTATCATAGCTCATGTCATTTGACTGAAGATTTAAAAACAAACCATGAAGATATTATTTTATTCTGACTGTCTGCTGAACGCTGTTCTTACAGAAAAAGAGCACAGGTAGCAAAACTTCATCTCCCCCAAATGTACTTCAATACGTTTTAAGTGTAAAAACCTAATTTAAAATAATGTCAGCATCTTTGGGCTGTAGAATATGAAGCTCAGCATCTTTAAATTATTTAAGAGGTCCACAGAGAACCAGTTATGCTTATAATGTCAGATTTACTCAAAGAAAGGGGAGAGCAAAGCAAAGTGTTGAATAAGGGTTTCCTATGCAGTTTCATTGAGTTATATCTGCATTCTGTAATTGCAACAATAGTCCTACCAAACTTTAAAACAAAACCAGATATGCATGTACCTAAGATTCTAAAATCTATTTTTTGTGTTAGTTTTGTGTTTTTAAAGCAAATATTTGCTTGTGTTTTAGCACAGCTACTTCTCTCTCTCTCTCTTTTTTGCTTTTATTTACTAACAATAAGACATATCCAACAAATGCTAAGAAAGGCAGTGTCCCTGCCACCTCTAAAACTTGTCATTATTTCCAGTCAATTTCTAAATATATATTGTGTATCACTGCCTTGGTTTCCTCTTTTTCAGTGGTTTTGGATACAAAATAAGAAACTTTCTCTTGCTTAAGGCAAAGAATGCTATATAAATAATTTTAGGAGCATATTAATATACAAAGTTTTATTTTAAAAAACAAAAATTAATAAAACTTAAGTATAATGCCCAGAGGACTTTTTGGTGGTCTAGAGTTACAGGAAATGACAATGAGAATTTTTGAAACTCGAAGCTCTGTCTAAAGTGAACATGTTAGCATAGTGAGAGGTAATTGTAAATCTATTTATTTCTAGAGTTTTGTATAAAACTTTCATGGTATTTTAGAGTTCACTATCAGGAATTGAGTACTTGTGAGCATTGCATATCTATCATCTCCTAATAGTTATTCAATCTCTTTTAAGAAATACAGGTAATGAGAACTAATAATCATTTAATAATTATTTCCATATTAAGGCCACAGGTATTGCAGGCAAAAATAAATCATTAAGGATAGTCAGGGAGATATGCCAAAGTCAGAGCACTATTAAACCCAACCCAAAGGAAATAGTGATATAAAAAAAATCAGGAAATGAAAGTGGAGAAATGACAACAGATGACTCAGGAACAAAAAGGATCATAAGGGATTATTACAAATGATTTAATGCCAACAAATCTGACAACCTAAAGAATGCATAAATTTCTAGAAAAGTACAACCTACAAGGTGGGATCAGGAAGAAATAGAAAGCCTAAATAGACCAATAACAAAGAAACTAAAGTGGTAACTAAAAACCTCCCAACAGAGCAAAGCCTCGAACCTGATGCCTTTAAAGTTAAATTCTACCAAACTTTCAAAGAAGAATTAATATCAAACTTCTTAAAGTCTTCAAAAAAAATAGAACTGGAGAGAATATTTCCTAATATATTTTACAAGGCCAATATCACCTTGATACTAAAGCCAGGCAAAGACACCCCAAGAAAAAAAAACTACAGGACAATATTTCTGATGAATATTGATGTAAAAATCTTCAATAAAATATTGGCAAATGGAATTCAGCAACATATCAAGAACATTATGTATCATCATCAAGTGTGATTTGTCACTGCCATGCAAGGTTGGTTTAATACATACAAATCAATCAGTGTGATAGATCACATTAGCAGACTGAAAAAGAAATGATATCAATTAACAAAAAGCATTCGATAAAGTTCAATATTCTTTCTTAAAAAAAATCCTTAACTGTGTAGTTATAGAAGGAATGTTCTTCAACGTAATAAGGTCCGTTTATGAAAACTCCACAGCTAATGTCTTCAGCAATGGGGAGAATGTGGAAGCTTTTTCTCTAAGATGGAAAACAAGGATAACCACTTTTGCCACTTGTATTCTACATAGTACTGGAAATACTAGAAGAGCAATCATACAGAAAAAAAAGCAAAAGTTATCAAACTCAGAAAGGAAGAAGTGAAGTTATCTCTATTTGTATATAGCATGATTCTATACGTAAAAGACTCCAAAGACTCCACCCAAAGATGGGTAGATCTACTAAATGAATTAAGTAAAGTTACAGAATATAAAATCAACATACAAAAATCCATAGGAGTTCTATACACAAATAATGACCTAGTTGAAAAAGAAATAAAAATAAATCTTACTTACTATAGCATAAAAACATACATAAGAATAAATTTAACCAAGTATATGGAGGACATGTATACTGAAAACTATAGAATGTTTATTTAAAAAGTCGACACATAAATGTTAATGTATTTTGTGGTCAGGATTAGAAGAATCAATATTGTTAAAATATCCGTAGTACCTAAAGCAATGTGAAGATTCAGTGTAATTACTATCAAAACTCCACTGGCATTTTTTTCACAGAAATAGAAAAAGCAATAGCAAAATATATATGGAATCAAAAAATTCTCCAAATATCCAAAGCAATTCTGAGGGGAAAAAAAAGCTGGAAGCATCACACTTCCTCATTTAAAATTATATTACAAAGCTATAGGAATCAAAACAGTATGATACTGGCATAAAAGCAGACAGCTAGACCAATGGGACAGAATATAGACCTCAGAAATAAATCTGAGCATATATGGTCAACTAATTTTTGACAAGACCACGAGGAAGACACAATGGGAAAAGTACAATCTCTTCCATAAATGATACTGGAAAAACTGTTTCCACATTAAAGAACAGTGAAATTGGACCCTTATACTGTACATGAGAATAAAATCAAAATTAATAAAACACCTAAATGTAAGACCTGAAACTATAAAACTCCTAGAATAAAACATAGGGGAAAAGCTCCTGGATACTGGCTTTGACAATGATATTTTTTTGATTTTCATACCAAAACACAGGCTATAAAAGCAAAAATAAATAAATGGCACTTCATCAAGCCTAAAAGCTTTTACACAGTAAAGGAAACAATCCACAAAATGGAAAGGCAGCCTACAGATTGGAAAGAAATATTTGCAAACCATATATCAGACCAAAGTTAATATTCAGCATTTATAAAGAACTCATACAATTCAATAGCAAGAAAGCATATAGCCTTATATAAAATGTGAGCAAATAACTTGAATAAATGTTCCTTCAAAGATGACATAAAAATGGCCAACAGGTACATAAAAAGATGCTCAGTACCACTAATCATCAGGAAAATGGAAGGCAAAATCAAAAACTCTGTGAGATAACACCTCACATCTGCTAAAACAGCTAATATGAAAAAGATAAGCAATAACAAGTGTTGGCAAAGCTGTGAAGGAAAGGAAAACCTTGCACACCGTTAATTGGAATGTAGATTGTTACAACCATTGTGGAAGACAGTATGGGGGTTTCTAAAGAAACTCAAAATAGAACTACTATCTGACCTGGAAATTCTTCTTCTGGGTATGTACCCAAAGGACATAAAATAACCACCTTGTAAAGATAACTGCAGTTCCATGTTCATTGCAGTGTTATTCACAGTAGCTAAGATATAGAAACCACCTTGTGTCTGTCAGTGGATGAAAGGATAAAGAAACCTTGGCATATATAAAACGGACTTATTCAGCCTTTAAAAATTTAAAAATTTGGCTGTATGCACACCTGTAATCCCAGCACTTTGGGAGGCGGTGAATCATTTGCAGTCAGGAGTTCGAGACCAGCCTGGCCAATGTGGTGAAACCCCACCTCTACTTAAAATACAATTAGCCGGGCATGGTGGCGGGCACCTGTAGTCCCAGCTACCTGGGAGGCTGAGGCAGGAGAATCACTAGAACCAGGGAGATGGAGGTTGCAGTGAGTGGAGATCATGCCACTGCACTACAGGTCTGGGTGACAGAGTGAGACTCTATCTCAAAATAAAATTAAATTAAATTAAAAACTAAAAAGTTGCCACAACATGGATGGACTTGAAGAACATGCTAAGTGAAATAAGCCAGACACAGAAAGAAAAATGTTGCATGATCTCATTTATTTTAAGAAGTCAAATACCTGGAGATAGAGAATGAAACAGGTCAGAGTGGAATGGAGGTAATGAGGAGCTGTAGATCAAAGGATACAAAGTAATAAATATGTAAAATGAACAGGTAGAACAATGTAATGTACTACATGAGGACTATAGTTAATAATAGTGTATTGTATGCAGTACTTTGGCTAAATGAGTAGATTATAGCTACTCTTATCACAATGGTGGTGAGGTGGGAATGAATACCTATGTGAGATGATGGCTAGGTTAATTTGTTCCACTACAGTAGCCATTCAACTGTATATGTATCATAAAACATCATGTTGGATAGCACAAATATACATAATAAAATTTATTTAACAAAACCCCTTTTGTAGTATGTCTGATAATGATCTAAATTTACAATTACTCTAGGATTTAAGAAAGAGCAAACAGACTTCTGATTACACAGAAAGGAGTCTACTTCTTTGCTATACATTTCTGAGTTCTTTAAATGGACTCCCACAGTTATTTGCTACCAGACTGATAGTTTCATATAGCTCAACTAAGAAATAACTTGCTTGTGAGTGTCCTTTATTGTTCTAAGGATGTCAGCAATATGGGTTGTTTGGGAGAGGTCTCTGTATAACAGACAGGCTCCCTTATCTTCCAAGGAAAATTGCCTGCAATGTATTGAGTTTCAGAGGACAACCACAGTCTTTACTGAAATAACTTTTCTCTCTAGAAAAATTTCAACATTATTTATGAATTAACTATCCTCTTGCACTCTGCTTTCATTTACAGTTTATCAGGAATTAAGGAGTTGTCTATGTTACTGAGTCAAAATTTATCCTATAAATTCAATTTTCAATCTTTGCTCTCTCTCCTTTTCCTCCTTGCCCTCTATTGATAAAAGGATCTAGTCCTTATCCCTGCCTCATTCCTCAGGTGACCCCTCATCCACTGTTGCCAGGACTCAGGCTCCGTTTTTCTTCTCTCTTACTTCACTTATTTGACCAAGATTTTCTTGGCCTCAGTCTTTCCTAATTTTCATTTATAATTAATATTCTATATACTGTAAAATTCTCTTGAAAAATGCTCATCACACTAGTTAGTTAAATGAAAATTTAAAAATTTAAAATGATGTAAAAGATCTAAGGGGAAACATATACAGAGAGAGAAAAAGGAATTATGTGACATTTCTGTAATTGAGCCTGAAATTTAATCTGACCTCTGGAAGTCAAAGAGGGAAAGATGATAGATTACCTAGCTAACAATGTCTGATAAATGGAAGAGAACTGGCTCTTCAGCAGAGATAAACTTTTTTGGTGTTAAATTCTAGGGGAAAAAGACTACCATTTGTACTTTTATAGTAAAAGGCATTGAGTAAAGTCATGGGCAATGTATTTAGTGGTTTTGCCCCAGATGCAGAAATATCTCTATATTAGAGCAAACAGTGATATGAGATGAAATTGTTAAGTAGTAAAGACACTTACACAAAGACGAGGTAATACAGTTCAATCATGTTTCTTTCTGGTGATCTAATTTGATACAATAATAAAATGTACATAACAGAGAGAAGTGACTCATAATCTAGGTGGATAGGGGAGAGAGACATATATCAGTATTATCTTGTAATCATTTTCAAACTATACATATGATCCTGACTCGTTTCTCCAGAGAATTTTTGATTTAGCCATTCCATGAGGCAAATTTCACATTTTTCCAACTGGTCGTACAGAGTGATGTACTTTTCTTTGCATAAGCAGATTTCCATGCATGGACCCAAACACATACTATATTGATCAACAGTCTTTAAAATATAATTCAAAATTGAAACAACTGCTTGGTATGAGAATAAATTTTTAGCACACATTACAGTTTTCCAAAGTTCTAACCCTCATCACATTTTGTATTCCCTATAACAATTTAGTAAGATAGTTAGGGCAAGTATTCTGATCTGTTTAACATTTGTTTTGATTATTCAAATTATATGTTATTATGTTGGAAAAAAGTCTCAGAGACATTGAGGAAGGATATCGTTGGCAGTGGGAGGAAGGTTACAGAAGGAGTGCCAAATAATAACTGAGATAACAATTGCTGAGTTATAATAAAGATTTATTTGAAAGAGACAACATTTTAAATTAGGAGTGATTAAAATATCAGAATTGATTTCATTTTTTTGAAGCAGCATCTCACTCTGTCACCCAGGCATGATGTCAGCTCACTGCAACCTTGGCGTCCTGGGTTCAAACCATTCTCCTGCCTCAGCCTCCTGAGTAGCTGGGATGACAGGCACTTCACCACGCTCAGCTAACTTTTGTATTTTTAGTAGAGACAGGGTTTCACCATGTTGGCCAGGCTGGACTCGAACTCCTGACCTCAAGTAATCCGTCCTCCTTGCCTTCCTAAAGTGCTGGGATTACAGGCGTGAGCCACTGTGCCAGGCCAGGAATTGATTTCTCATAGCAAAATTAAGATTCAATTTCCCACACGTTTGATTTAGATATGTTTGTTATAATATTTCTATACACATACTGAAATTCATACTCATATACACATATAAACATCTGGTATTATTATATACATATAATTCATTACCCTGCTCTTTTCACATATTCTGTCTCCATATTATAAGAAAATAATTTTCTCATGCTGGTGATTTCCATGGAAGGTAATTCTTATACCCCAGGCTCTCCTCCATATATGGCTCATGACATCCCTTTTTCTGATAGCCTCTCTCACCCCTTATCACTACTTAAAATTGTTCTGCAATGCCCTCTGGGACTGGTATCTCTTAATATCAAAAAATTTTTTTAGACTCAAACTCTCCTCTGAATATTGCTTTGTTTGTTTATCTTGTCTCTAAGTGAAGCTTGACTTTTCATAGAGGACATTGTTCTCCTCTAATGATCTTTAGTAGAGGCTGTTTTCTCTTCATCTCCTTTTGTTGGACTGCACCAATATCAGTAAAAGAACCCAGAACTTCTATTCCTACTTTTAGACCACCCTACTTCACTTTCCTCCAAAAAACACTCCCCAAATCCACCACAGTTTAAAATCTCACATCATTAGAATATATCGCCCTGTTTTGTCTTGTTGTGGTCATATACGGATTCCCAAGTCATTTCCTCTCATTGTTGAAGATTTGACTAGTTTTATGATCATTGTCTCCAATACCACTCTGGTTTTGATTTTTGCTTATTTCAGTGTCCATGTAGAATCTCTTCACGCTCTTCTCTTTCAATTCTTTTAATAGCTCTTCTACAATTTGTGCTCTACCTTATTTCATTTAGTAATTATTCCCATGACAGACTCTAGATCATGTCATTACCAATAACTCTAACACTCCCCACCTCATCTCACCTTCAAACATGCCTCTCTGACCACCACACATTGTCTTTTCAGCTCCCTCTCTACATTGATTTTCCACTCTGTCATTCTCCTTACCACTGCCTCTCACTGTTCAATCTTCATTTACTCTCTTAGCCACTTTTACTTGCATAAATCATTCACTTTAATCCTTCTTTTGGATATATCCTCCAACGTTTTGCCTTATTTTTCGTGGAAACCTTACCTGGCAAAACACCAAACTCTATTTCCTTATTTTAAAAATCGAATGTTCTTTTTCTGAACCATTTTAATGTATGTTGCCAATCTGTTGCTCCATTACTCACAAAAACTTTGTCTATTTCCTATAAACAAGCCTGCTCTCCCATGTAACCATAATATATAATCATTAAAATAAAGAAATTCACATTAACAGTACTCTTTGGATGCCATTCTAGTTTTATAGTTGTCTCAATAATGTCTTTTATAGAAAAGGACCTAATTGCTCAGTCGTTTCTTGCTTTGCATATTAGTTTCTTACTGCTGTCAGAACAAATTACCACAAACAGAGTGACTTAAAAAACATGAACTTAGTCTCTTATGATTCTCGAATTCAGCATCCTGAAATCAGTTTCAATGGGCAAAAATCAAGGTGCTAGCAGGGCTGGAGGTTCTGTGGGGAGAATGTGTTTCCTTCACTTTTTCAGCTTCACGTGGCTGCCCATATTTCTTGGCTGCATCTTCCAAGTGCATCACTCCAGTTTCTGCTTCTGTTACCACAATGTCCTCACCTCTGCCTCTGCATCCTCCTGGGTCTCTCTTGTAAAAACTGTTGTGATTGCATTGAACTCATGGGATAATCCAGGGAAATATTCCTATTTTAATATCCTCAACTTGGTAACATCTGCAAAGTCCCTTTGCCATATAAAGTTCCCGGGATTAGGATATAGGAGGCATGTTTAGGGACATTATTCAACCTACCATAACTTTCATATGTTGAGACTTTTGAAGGTTAGAGCCAAGTTATTTTGTGGGACAACCCTAAGGTTGGGTTTGTCCGATATTTCCTTATTGCATTCTATCATGTGATACATGATTCTCATTTGTTCTAGTGATATTAAATTAGATCCCTTGTTCAAAGTGGTGTCTGCCAGACTTCTCCATCATGTAGTTATACTTTTTCTCTTTGTAATTAATAATTTTTGTGGCAAGGCACGTTGAGACTATATAAATATCATGTCATTTATGAAACTTTTAATTAATTTATTTCTATCAGCAGGGACTCATGGATTTCTGTCTTTTAAAATGTGTAATAAACTCCTATTATCTTTGTTCAGTTCGTGCTAAAGTGGTGCCTGAATTCTGGGAGCTGTTTCAAGCTGGTCTCTGCTTTTATTCTTTGTTAATTTTGTTGATAAATCCTTTTTTTTTTTCCGGCTGTTATCTGAATACTTCTGTACTGTCTGGCACAGTAAGATATACAAGGCTCCTGTTATATTCTCCTGCCCCAGAACTGGAAGAAGCTATTTCTCCAAGGAATCCTGGTCCCTTTCAGTGGAGAGTGACTTGTAGAAACCAAGATGCTAGTTCTGCTCATGTATTGGGATGTCACTCTTTCTAGGCCCTCTCATTGGACAAGGATAGGAAAGATGTACACACACACATACACACACACATATGCACTTGCATTTTTACTTATTTTTGAATTTTTTCATTATGCCAGACTGAAATATTGTACCCATCAAAAACTAGCTTTCTATTCTCTCCTTCTCCAATCTCCTAGTAACCGCTATTCTATTTTGTCCTTATGAATTTAACTACTATGGGTACCTCCTATAAGTGGAATCATCAAATATTTATTCCTTTGTATCTGGCTTAGTTCACTTAATGCTTTCAAGGTTTATTCATGTTGTTGCACATATCAGAATTTCATTTCTTTTTATTAAGGCTGAATAATATTTTATTGTATATATAGACCATATTTTAAGATCTATTTATTTGCAAAGACATATTGTAGAATCAACCTTGGTGACCATCAATGGTGGATTGGATAAAGAAAATGTGGTACATATGTATATATACCATGGAATTCTCCACAGCCATAAAAAGGAATGAAATTATGTCATTTGCAGCAACATGTATGGAACTGGTGGCTGTAATCAAAAGTGAATTAACACAGGGACAGAAAACCAACTACTGCATTTGTTGATTGACATTTGGATTATTTTCACCATATGGCTATTGTGGATAATGCTGCTATCTGCAAATGTTGGTGTACACTTAGCTGTTCAAGTCTTTGCTTTCAATCCTTTGAGTATAAACTAGAAGTTAAGTTGCTGGACCATAAGATAATTTTATTTTTAAATTTCTGAGGAACAACTATACTGTTTTTCACAGTGGGTACACTGTTGTACATTCCCAGTAACAATGTACAAGGGTTCCAGTGTTCGCCACATCTTTTCTGGCACTAGTTATTTTCTGTTTGTTGTTTGTTTTTAAATAGCCATTCTAATGGGCATGAAGAGACATCTCATTATGGTTTTCATTTGCAGTTTCCTAATGATTAATGATGTTATGCATTGTTTCATGGGCTTATTGGCCAGTTATATATCTTTTTTTGGAGAAATGTCTGTTCAAGTCATTTGCCTGCTTTTTAATTGGGTTGTTTGCAAAACTGGCATCTTCATATAGAATTACTTTATTCTAGTTCTCTCCTTTATTGGAACAATAAGATATCCAGCTTGCTATTAATTGTAGAATGATAGAGGTAAAAAAAGACTCTGAGATGAAAAATGTATCAAAATATATTTCTAAAATACTAAACCCATTGAACAGCAAAAAGACAATTCTATTTGAGTAGAAAAAGCATTTTAGTCACTTAAGTATATTTAGCAACTTCTATGTGTGAAGCATTATCCTAGACACTGGAAAGAATTTTTGTTAATAAAAAAAATTTGGTGTAAACATGATCAGCTATGTTGGTAACAGGAGAAAGAAGCACTTTTAAAATATTATATTTTTATCTTTTATTCTATTGAGTCAGGTTATCTATATACACACTTGTGTAAATAACATACTCAAGGTATTGCCCAAATCAAAACTTCAATACATATCTATTACTTTTTTTTAAGAGTGCATATGTAGAGTGCTATTTGATTTAGAAGAGGTAAAATGTATAATGATGCTAAAATCTGAAGTATGGAGTTGTTCTACCACATAAACATTTTAAATATTTCTGATGGAAACTGACTTTTGAGTTTTCCAAATACTTTATGTTGAAGTATTAAGAATAAAGGAAGCTATATTTGCAAAAGGATTAATTTCATTCATCTCTAGTGTTAGTGAGTTAACAGGAGCAGCATATCAGAGAGAAAATCACAGAGAAATGGGTAAAACAACACAGGAAAAAGCCATAAATGGATAATTATTTTCATGCCTTCATGTCTCTTTACATCCATTTCAATATTTCCACCATGTTTTCTTCATCATTAGATTTCTGTCTCTGTAAGTTTATAGAGTAGAGTGAAACTAAAGACTTACTTTGCTGACAATAGTAGTTTTTCTGTCTGGTAGAAAAACACAAAAAAAAGATATTTGAAAAATATTTGTATTTTTGCACTCTGGGCTTCTTATGGTTCAATCAATATGGAAACATAAAGAGTCTCAGTAAGGCAAAGTTAAAAAAAAAATTGTCTGCTTTGCCTGAAATCTGCACACAGTGGAAAATGGATTTCAGTTCTTTTTTGTGTGAATTACTATGGACATTTAGTATGATGAAGAGTCTATGGATTCCAAATGCATTAAGCACATGGGACAAATCATGCCTGTGCTCATCTTAGGCAACTCTCCTTGCTCTTCTCTGTATTATCCCTTTTCCAACCTCTTTTTTGGGGACCCATAATTTGGTTAAAGAAGGAAATGGCCTCAAACTTGAATTTGTTCCTGATTGCTGTATTTTCTTGATCAAAACTTATGTCACTGCTTTTCAACTATTCCCTTTTTTTGACTTAATAATCATTTAACTGTGGCAAAAAAAAAACAGGAGAATGGGTCCTTCTACATTTCATCAAGTGCTTACTCTCTTAATGGGATTTCACTTTAAATGAGGGTACAAATTAATCATGTTGGAATATAGTGTTAAATATTCATATTAATTTTACAGACAATGCAATGCTAAAGTATGTTATTCAGTCAAAAGGTGATTCAGTCACAGTCAAAATGTGATTAAGAAAATAAAAAATAAACACACATCTTATTGAGTAAGAGAAAGGCCACCTCATTGCAACTCCTGCTACAGAATAAGCAGGGAGCAAACAAATACTTTGCAGGGCATTTCTACCTCACATTCTCTTGTAGACCTTGATAGACTGTGCTCTTCACGAGATCTGCTCCAGAGGAGGGGATAGGTGGTGGTGTAAATTGAGAGTAAGGCCAAATTTGGGAATTGGAAAGCCTGTTATTAAGAGTATAATCAGTCTACTCTACTAGTCAGTGCTAAATCAGCAAGCATTTGACTTCAATGAATTTGAGATAACTCTCTTTCCCTTAAAGGAAACTGTTCATTTCAAAAAAGGCAAACTATGTTTCTTGTAACTTCTACAAGAGCACCAGAATAGCTTTTGATTTGATTATATTTGTTAGCTTTATTATTTCTGAAGCCTTTTAAGATATCCTAATATTTTACTTAGTATGTATCTGATTAGCAGTCAGTAAACATAGAAAGCATTATTGACCTACAATAGAAGTCCTACATGCACAGCAGATAAAAATCTGTTGTAAACTAAATGTTCCCAACTGGCCACCATGCTTTTATGTATGGGACATACAAAAGGCAACATAATGTAAAACATTCAAATCATATCATCTTTTGTCTTGGTTTTCTCTAGGTTCTCTTATACTTTAATACCTCTTGGTCAATATATAGACTCATCCAATTGCACAGCATTCTTTCAAAATTATTTACTCAACATCTACTTTGTGATAGACACTGACCTAGGAGTGAACAAAAGGAGATACACCTGACTTCATGAAGCTTAAGTTTATATATTACTCTAAAGATAACAGAAATAGTTTCTAAACTGTTTTTCATCTAAGAGCTCTCCTAAAAGCTGTAAGTCATCTGCGGATTATTATGCCACTTTTACCCAATTAATCTATGTTAATGACTTCACCAGATAATAATGACTCTGATTTAGAAGGAATAGTCCCTGGACACAAATGTTTTCATTATCATAACTGTGCAGAAAATATTTTTTAAATGAAGGCAAATTGATCTCAATTACAATTTATATGGCTTTATTAGTAATTATGAAGGGATATTAATTAGGATATATAGTTAATACTGTAACCTTGGTTTTTTTTTCTTAAATATATTCTTGGTTCCAAGTTTTATATGAAAGCATAGTTTTTTCAATTTTTCTGATTGAAGGAATGAATACCATAAAAACTACTCTGCATGAAAGAAAAAATGAAAGCACTTTTATATTTTTAGAGTTATTTTTGAGAGTTATTTTGCACCATCTGGTGGGTAGAATAATGGCCATCAAAAGTGTTCATATCTCACTCCAAGAACTTGTGAATATGATACCTTACATGGCAAAAGAAACTTTGCAGATGTAAATATGGCTAAGGAACTTGAGATAGAGAGATTATCTTGGATTATTTGGGTGAGATCAATCTAATCACATGAATTCCTGGCGTGGAGAACATTTTCTCAACTGTGGGCACAGAAAATGTGAGGCTAGAAGAAGGAATAGAGAAATGCTACTGCTGGCTTTGAAGATAGATGAAGGGGCCATGAACTAAGGAATGGAACAAGGCTCTAGAATCTGGAAAAGGTAAGAAAACAGATTGACTTTTACAGCCTCCAGAATGTAGTTCTGCCAATACCTTGATTTTAGGCCAATGAGAATCATATAGAGCTTCTGATCTAGAAACTGTAGTATAAGTTTTTATTGTTTTGCTAAAGTTGTTGGAATCAAAATGGAGTTGCTTGTATTAAAAACCTTGACAAATGGAGCTGGGGAAGGCCATGCAGTGGGGTGGTTCTCATGTATGAATGCCTGATAACAAAAACTATCACAATAGACTACAAAACCCACAACCTTGCACAAAGACTATCATAACTTTACATATACACACAGACAAAATACAAAATATTTTTGTGAGGATATCTTCCCAACAACCACCTGTTTAAACTCAAACTGATGCCACCCTTGTCACTGATCCTTATATCCAAGAATAATTATTTAAAAATAATTTTTTAATCCTTATTTTTTCTTTAAAAACATTTGTCTTCCTTTACCTGCCTGAATATGGACATAGTTTACTCTGGCCTACATATTGCCATTGTAATGTCCATTTCTGAATAAATATTGTTTTCTTTTAGAAAGTTTCTCTTTGTCTGTTATTTAGGTTGAGTTGATGGTATCAGAAGTGGGACTGAAGGAAGCTTACCTTGGACCAACTGTGGACCCTTGAATCAAATTTGATATCCACAGAGACTTTTATGCCCTTTGTTTCTGTGGCTAATCTTCTTCCCTGGTTAATCTTCTCTTAAATTTTCAAACTCCTTCTTTTTGATTTTATTCAGGATCTTATTTGTTTGTAAGTTCACCTTAATTGACAGATTTCACATCCCACTTGGCTCTTAACAGCCTGTTCTGGTAAGTATTCTTTTGGAGAGTACTCTGGTTTCCACACAAGTTACATTCTGTTTCTGAGGCATATCTTTTCTGGTGAATTCACTTTCTATGCAACTAATTTAGTGTTTTGTTTACACTCTTGGCTTGAAATTTTTGCAAGCAGTCTTATTTTGGTTTTATTTTGATTTGATTATGCACATCTGTAAATAATTTGGCTTTTTAAACATTTTCCCCACTTGCTTGTTTCTAAACATCATCTAAAAACAAAAATTAAACATTCTAAATGGTGAGTGCCAGATTGTCAATTAAAGCCACTGTGGAGGCTACCATACAAAACACTGGTCCAAATTTCTGACATTCCCTGAAATGATTTATAGAATTTTATTTGACATGGAATGGAATCTTCAAAATTCCAAAGCATCCGAACCTCTTTGGGACTCCAGCCAGTTACACATTCAAATTTTATGGTTTATTCTTGCACACGTTTTTAATCAATGGACAAATTACACCAAGTCTAAGTTATCACCCTTAAAGGGGATCATTCAAACTCTGCAAGCCCGTTTTTCTTAGAACTGAATTAAAAACTGTAACCAACTATAGAATTACATATGAAGCCTTCTAAGTTCTCTATGTTTCTATGTTTTCGTTTGCTTGTTTGTTTCTGCTTTCTTTGAATCTGCTGACTTCTCTCTTGGTATTAAGATGCACTCACACTTTATGACATTTCAGCAAAAGTTAAAAAATGTCTCAAAAGATTTTCAAATTAGTGGCTTTACCGATTACAATAGCTTCATGGTAAGCTTAACATAAACAAAGATTATTCTGGTTTTAAAATGTGATTTTGTAGCTTCATAATTTTAAAACATCTTCTAGAAACAATATTAATGGCTTTACAGATTACAACAGCTTCATGATAACCAGCAATCCAGACATTTGGGTCATCTGGGTCATCTTTTTTGAAAATGCAAATTTTGGTTCCTGTGGCTAGTAGTTGCTTAGGGTGATGAGACAGTTAATTGAAGGACTGATATTCTAAAAGAAGAATGAAATAAAATTTTTAAGAAGTTAGGCTTTCAAGTCAAACAGGTCAAACCTTTGAGCTCAGAAAAATAATAAGACATCTTTGTCCAGTGCAAAAATTTCTTTGTCTGCCATGCATGGCCAGAAAAAGCCAAAAAAAAGAAACAAAACAAAACAAAAAAACCTAAAAAACTACAAATAACTTTTTCTAAAATGCTTCTCTGCCCATGTTGACTAGTCAAGCAAATCAAAACAGCAAACAAAAGAAAAATTTGTTACTAAAATTCAAGCCTGCTTGTAGATTTTTGTTTCTCTTTATAATTCAGTCACTTCTAACTAAAATGCAAACATTTAAAAATTTACTCATAAACTCATTTAAAACTGAAAAAAGAGTAAAAAAAAGTGTAAAATATATTCTATAAAAACCAACTGCTTTATCCAAAATTTCAGTCCATAGTCTTCATCTGATTACCTATCAAGGCAAAAAATATTTAGCCATGTGAACAGGTCTCATTTTGTCAGAAATATAATTTGAATCCAACTGATTTTTATAAGCTAGTGAGTCTGTCTTACTATGTTTTACTGTCTCATGATTAAAATTCTATAAATAAAAATTACAAATTCTTTCTGTGTGTATATATGTATTTCAGTGTGTGTTTACACATATGAACATGTATAATGTTGTATGTTGTATCTACATAATAAAATTTGGCATAGTGGGCCAGAATTCCTTGAGGAGTTCTATTCAGATTAGCTTAAATAAGTGAGCACTCATATAAATTGTTTAAATATATGCTAATTAACTCAGACACCTTTTAGTTTACATAACTTAAGTAAATCTTTGATAAATAAGATGGCTTTAAATTTGTTGTTAAAATAGAAATAAAAATGTCTTCAGAATTGTCAAGATACATTTTTGCCTGGGTTTTCTGGTCAGACAGGATTGTTATTTCTGGTAGGTGTTTTAAAATTATGAAGCTATGAAATCACATTAAAACAAGAATAATCTTTGTTTATTTAATTCTTTGATAAGTAAAACTAACTTAATCTTGTTGTTTTGATGACAACTGTATCTTCTTAATGATCAGCAAAATACTCAAGTATTTAATTTTAAGACTTACTTAGGTAAACACCTGATATTCTTAGGCTATAAAAATGATTAACAGAAAATAACTTGAAATAATGATTAGTTTTGCTTAATATATCAGTTTTCATAAATAATCTAGGTATAATTGTTAAAATCAATAAATTCGGTGAGTGTATATAGGATAAACCTTTGTTAATAATTATATAATTTGAAATTTAAGTTATTTATGTTAAATTAAACAATAAAAACTCGTTGAAGTTATAGGTCATTCTCAGATGACCTAGACTTGAGAGAGAAAATACTAAAACATAAATTGGTAAAAAAATAAACATAAGTTTGTTCTTGGTTTCTTAAATTTTGTACAAAGACTATATTTGGGACTGTTAATACATATACAAATTAAATAATGGAAAAACATGTTTTTAATTATAAAATGGTTATCATCTATAACATAATGATATGTGACAAACTGTTCAAAATTTCTTGCTTTCTAGGTTTTCACTAAAAATTAATGTTACTGAGAGTTTAAAATTCTTATTTATATATAACTTCATATGCAAAGCATTAAAAAAGTAGATGTATCTTTGGTAAAATTATAAAAACAATATCAAAAATGTTATCTTTTAAATTGGCTAAATTTACAGGTTATTTAAAGTTGTGTAAAATGTGCAAGAGGTTTTGATTTAATTTGGAAATCTGTTTCTAAAAATTTTCATCTACCATCAGAACTGCAGCTTCCAGTTTAGAACAATGTTTCTCTCCAGTATAATTTGATTCTGTACTTTCAGCTTTTATTGATGGGTCTGAATTGTGCCAGGTAACTAGCAAGGCAATTTCCCATGTTTTTACTAATAGCCATGTACTTTCCTGCTCAAGATCCTGGCTTTCTTGTTTATGTTCTTCTATAATATGGTGTACAATCAAAATCTTGGACACATACTCTTCTTGTTTCTGATTAAATTCAAGTACTTTTCCATCAGGTTTGACTTCAAAACCTCTTGCACATTTTGCACAACATGAAATAATCTCTAAATTTAGCCAATTTAAAAAATAAAGAACATATATTTGTGTTTACATTTTTTTACCAAAGACACACGTAAACTTTTGTTATGCTTTGTATACAAACCTGAAGTCAAAACAGGCTTTCCATAAATAGACACAATTGTACTCTAAGAGACGCTTTTTTGTTGTTTATGTGTATGTGTGTTTGTGTGTTTATCTTTTGGTAACTGATGTAAGAAACAAAGATTTTATATTTTATCAAGATAGTTTCCTATGTTTCATGTTGACTTTATTAGATTTTTAAATTAATTAGGAAAACTGAGCTTCGAAAGGGTTAGAATATTTTTTTAGTCTATATAACTTTCTATATTGCTTTTAAAATCTTTATCTTGTTACTCTTGAAAAATTGCTATCATTTCACAGTGACTTATGATTTCGTTTTGATCGGATGTTTTAAATATTTTGCCATCTTTGACTGGGTTCCCGGAATTGAAATTTTAAGTTAAGTCATTTTGAGATAGAATTAACTTGAAGATTGTTCAGTTGGTTCCCTGGAAAGCCCCAAGGGATGTGTCTCTCATCTTGCAGAGATATTAAATAATTAGGCTTATTTGGTAAATTGTAAGAAAAGCATTGTCAAATGATAAGTGATGCTAGGTCTTTCTGTTACATTTATTGGTATGTTATTGACAATAAATGTTCCAGAATTGTACAAAATTCTTTGAAATTTTATGTATCATCAGTTATAATTCTAGTTCTTGTGCAGTATGGCTCAAATAACCAAATTTTCATGTCACTTGCTGATTATAACAAATTTCCACCAGATTTTAAAAAAATTATTTAATTGTATTTCAATAGGTTTTTAGGGAAACAGGTGGTGTTTGGTTGCATGGATACATTCTTTAGGTGTGATTTCTGAGATTTTGGTGCACCCATCACCCGAGCAGTGTAAACTGTATCCAGTGTGTAGTCTTTTATTGCTCCCCAGCTCCCAACTTCCCCGAGTCCCCGAAGTCCATTGTGTCTTTCTATGCCTTTGTGTCCTCATAGCTTAGCTGCCATTTATAAGTGAGAACATACAATGTTTGGGTTTCCATTCCTGAGTTACTTCACTTAGAATAATGGTCTCTAATTCCATCCAGGTTACTGCAAATGCTATTATTTCATTCCTTTTTATGGCTGAGTAATATTCCCTTCTATTTATATAGATATAGATATAATAGATTTGCTCTTAGGCTCTTAGTCATGAATCTTTGCCTGAGACAATGTCTAGAAGGGTTTTTCCAATGTTATATTCTAGAATTTTAATAATTTCAGATCTAAGATTTAAGTATTTGATCTATCTTGAGTACATTTTGTATAAGGTGAGAGATGAGGATCTGGTTTCATTCTTCTACATGTGGCTTGTCAATTATCCCAGCACCATTTGTTGAATAGGGTGTCCTTTCCCCATTTTATGTTTTTGTTTGCTTTGTTGAAGATCAGTTAGCTGTAAGTGTTTGGCTTTATTTCTGGGTTCTCTATTCTGTTCCATTGGACTCTGTGTCTATTTTTATGCCAATACCATGCTGTTTTGGTAACTATAGCCTTGTAGTGTAGTTCGAAGTTGGGTAATGTGATGCCTCCAGATTTGTTCTTTTTGCCTCATCTTGCTTTGGCTATGTGGGCTCTTTTCTGATTCCATATAAATTTTTGAATTGGTTTTTCTAGTTCTCAGAAGGATAATGATGGTATTTTGATGGGAATTGCATTGAATTCATAGATTGCTTTTGGCAGTATGGTTATTTTCATGATATTGATTCTATTCATCCATGAGCATGGGATGTGTTTCCATTTGTTTTTCTTCTATAATTTTTTTCAGCATTGTTTTGTAGTTTTCCTTGTAGAGGTCTTTCACTTCCTTGGTTTGGTATATACTTAAGTATTTTATTTTATTTTTTTTGCAGCCATTGTAAAAGGAATTGAATTATTGATTTGATTCTCTGCTTGGTTGCTGTTGGTGCATAGCAGTGCTACTGATTTTTGTACATTGATTTTGTATCCTGAAACTTTACTGAATTTTAAAATTAGTTCTAGTAGCTCTTTGGATTCATCCTTAGGGTTTTCTAGGTGTACAATTGTATCATCGGTGAACAACAACAGTTTGGTATTTTCTTTGCCTGTTTGGATGTAACTTATTTCTTTTTCTTGTCCGAGTGCTCTGCGTAGGACTTCCATTACTATGTATAATAGAAGTGGTGAAAATAGACATTCTTGTCTTGTTCTAGTTCTCAGGAGAACACTTTCAGCTTTTCCCCATTCAGTATAATATTGGCTGTGAGTTTGTCATAGAAGGCTTTTTTTAAACTGGAGGTATGTCCTTTCTATGCCAGCTTTGCTGAGGGTTTTAATACTAGAACAATGCTCGATTTTGTTAAATGCTTTTTCTTCATCTATTGAGATAATCATGTGTTTGAGTTTTTATTTCTGTTTATGTGATGTATTGCATTTATTGACTTGGTATGTTAAACCATCCTGGTATCCCTTGTATGAAACCCACTTGATCATGGTAGATTATCTTTTTGATATGCTGTTGGATTCAGTTAGCTAGTATTTTGTTGAGGATTTTTGCATCTGTGTTCATTAGACTATTGGTCTGCAGTTTTTGTTTCGTGGCCTCCTTTCCTAGTTTTGGTACTAGGGCAATACTGGTTTCACATAATGATTTAAGGAGGATTCCTTTTTTTCTATCATATGGAATAGTGTCAACAGGATTGGTACCAATTCTTTTTTGAATGTCTGAAAGAATTCAGATATGAATCCATCTGTTCCTGGACTTCTATTCTTTGGCAATTTTTAAAATGATCGTTTCAGTCTTGCTGCTTGTTATTGGACTGTTCAGAGTTTCTACTACCTGGTTTAATCTTGGAGGGTTATACATCTCCAGGAATTTATCCATCTCCTCTACGTTTACCAGTTGTTGAGCACAAAGGTGTTCATAGCAGCCTTGAATGCTCTTTCTGATTTCTGTGATACTTATTGTAATATTACCTGTATTGCTTTTTTTGTTTGTTTCAATTTCATTTAGTTCTTCTCTGATCTTTGTTATTTTTTGTCTTCTGTTGGGTTTGGTTTGGTTTGTTTTTGTTTCTCTAGTTGCTTGAGGTGTGAACTTAGATTGTCTATTTGTGCTCTTTCAGACTTTTTGTTGTAGGCATTTAATACTATAAACTTTCCTCTTAGCACCACTTTCACTGTATCTCAGAGGTTTCAATAGGTTATGTCACTATTACTGTTCAGTTCAAAGAATTTTAAAATTTCCATCTTGATTTCATTGTTGATCCAATAATCATTCAAGAGTAGGTTATTTAATTTCCATGTATTAGCAGGGGTTTGAGGGTTCTTTTTGGAGTTGATTTCTAATTTTATTCCACTGTGATCTGAGAGAAGACTTGACATAATTTTGATTATCTTAAATGTCTCGATACTTGTTTTGTGGCCTGTCATGTGGCCTATCTTGGAAAATGTTCCATGTGCTGATGAATAGAATGTATATTCTGCAGTTGTTGAATAGAATGTTCTATAAATACCTGCTAAGTTCATTTGTTCTAGGGTATAGTTTAAATCTATTGTTTATTTGTTGACTTTCTGTTTTGATGATCTCTCTAGTGCCATCAGTGGAGTACTGAAGTCGCCCACTATTACTGTGTTGCTATCTCATTTTGTTTTTCTTTTTATGAGACAGAGTCTCACTCTGTTGTCCAGGCTAGAGTCCAGTGGCATGATCTCAGCTCACTGCAACCTCTACCTCCTAGGTTCAAGCGATTCTTCTGCCTCAGCCTCCCGAGTAGCTGGGACTACAGGTGCGTGCCACCATGTATATTTTTAGAAGAGACGGCATTTTACCATGTTGGCCAGGCTGGTCTCGAACACCTGACCTCATGACCCTCTCACCTCAGCCTCCCAGAGTGCTGGGATTACAGGTGTGAGCCACTGCACCTGACCTGTTTTTTAGGTCTAGTAGTGATATTTTTAATAAGTTTGGGAGCTCCAGTGTTAGGTGTGAATATATTTAGGATTGTGATATTTTTCTGTTGGACTAGAACTTTAATTATTATTTAATGTCCCTCTTTGACTTTTTTAACCATTGTTGCTTTAATGTCTGTTTTGTCTGATAGAAGAATAGCTATTTCCTCTCACTTTGGGTCTCCATTTGCATGGAATATGTTTTCTACCTCTTTATCTTAAGTTTATATGAGTTATTAAGTGTTAGATGAGTCTCTTGAAGACAGCAGATAATTGGTTAGTGCATTATTATCCATTCTTTTCTGATTTTCTGTATCTTTTAAGTGGAGCATTTAGGTCATTTTCATTCATTGTTAGTACTGAGATGTGATATACTATTCTATTCATCAAACTAATTGTTGCCTTAATACCTTTTTTTATTTCTCATTGTGTTATTGTTTTATAGGTTCCATGAGATTTATACTCCAAGAATGTTCTATTTTGGTGTATTTCAAGATTTTGTTTCAAGACTCAGACTTCCTTTTAACAATTCTTATAATGCTGGCTTTGTAGTGGTGAATTCTCTCAGCATTTGTTCATCTGAAAAAGCATTTGTCTGAATTCTCTCCACATTTGTTTCCTTCATTTATGAAGCATAGTTTCCCTGGATATAAAATTAATTGCTGACAATTGTTTTTGTTTAAGGAGGCTAAAAATAGGACCCCAGTCCTTTCTAGCTTGTATGGTTTCTGCTGAGAAATCTGTTGTTAATTTGATAGATTTTCCTTAGTAGGTCACCTGATACTTTTGCCTCACAGCTCTTAAGATTCTTTCCTTTATCTTGACTTTAGATAACCTGATGACTAGGTGCTTCAGCTATGATCTTTTTGCAATGAATTTTCCAAGTGTTCTTTGAGCGTCTTGTATTTGGATGTCTAGATCTCTAGCAAGGCCAGAAAAAATTTTCCTTGATTATTTCCTTAAATATGTTTTCCAAACTTTTAGTTGTCTGTTCTTCCTTGGGAACACCAATTATTTTAGGTTTGGTTGTTTCACACATCACAAACTTCTTGGAGGCTTTGTTCATTTTTTAAAATTCTCTTTTCTTTGTCAGATTGGGTTAATTCGAAAGCATTGTCTTCAAGCTCTGCAGTTCCTTTTTTCTACCTGTTTGATTCCATTGTTGAGACTTTACAGTGTAATTTGCATTTCTCTAAGTGTGTCCTTCATCTCCAGAAGCTGTGATTGTTTTTTATTTATGGTATCTATTCTCTAAAGTTTTTCATCTGTATCCTGTATCGCTTAAAAAATTTCTGTAAGTTGGTATTCACCTTTCTCTGGTGTCTCCTTATGTAGCTTAATAATTGACTTTCTGAATTATTTTTTCTGATAAGTTAGAAATTTCTTCTTGATTTGGATTCATTGCTGGTGGCCTAGTGTGATCTGTTTGGGTTGTTGTAAAACCTCATTTTTTTCATATTGCAAGTATTGTTTTTCTGGTTCTTTCTCATTTGGGTAGGCTATGTCAGAGGAAAGATCTGGGGCTCAAGGGCTACTGTTCAGATTCTTTTGTCCTGTGGAATGCTCCCTTGATGGATAGGGCTTCCTGAGTGCTGTACTGCAGTGATTATTATTTCTTTTCTGGGTCTAGCCACCCAGTGGAGATGCTGGTCTCCAAATTGGTACTGGGGAGTATCTGCGAAGAGTCCTATGAGTCCTACACTGTTAGTGGGAAGGCAAATTAGTACAACCACTGTGGAGAACAGTTTAAAGCATCCTTATAAACTAAAAATAGAGGAGAGAGACCCAAGATGGCCGATTAGCAACAGCTCAGGAATGTAGCTCGGCTGGTCCCATCCCCACAAGGAAAACAGCAATTAGAAGCGCTGAGGACTGAGAGTTTCACAGCAAGCACAGCGAACCCGGGAAGGTCCGGCTCTGTGGGGAATGGGCATCCGCCAAAGGAAAACTAAGAAACAGAAAAACTTCATCACCGGGTGGAGAGAGATCCAAGATGGCCACGTAGCAGCAGCTCAGGATTGTAGCTCCCAGTGAAAGCGCAGAGAGCGAGTGGACGCCGCAATTCAGACGAATTTTTGATGCCCACAAACTGGGAGATTCCCGGCGAAGGAGCCACATGGGTTGCCAGCGTGACTCTTTTGGCCGGCGTGGCTGTTTTGCCGGCGCCCCGGCGCAGTGCTTTTCGGTGCGGAGTATACGGGACTGGTTGCCCTTTTAGTCGGGCTCGGCTGCTCCCATTCCCACAAGGAGAACAGCAATTGGAAGCACTGAGAACTGAGAGCAAGCACAGCTGAACCCGGGAAGGCCCAGCTCTGTGGGGAAGGGGTGTCTGCCGAAGGGAAACTAAGAAACAGAAAAAACTTCATAATCAATAAGCCGGATGTCCACTCAGAGACCCAATCTGAAAGTTGGCAATTACACAGACGACAGGTGGATAAATCCACAAAAATGGGAAGAAACCAGTACAAAAAGGCTGAGAACGTCCGAAATCAAAATGCCTCTCCTCCTACAGGGGATCGCAGCTCCTCATCAGCAAGAGAACAAGGCCTGACAGAGGATGAGTGTGACGAACTCACAGAATCAGGCTTCAGAAGGTGGATAATAAGAAACTTCTGTGAACTAAAAGAACATGTTCTAACCCAATGCAAAGAAACTAAGAACCTTGAAAGAAG